>OX602108.1:13819357-13971857 GCA_951449985.1 Falcaria lacertinaria
TTTCCAATGTTCCTATAAATCAGTCACTAAATGAATTTTTACTGTACATAACGACACCAACAATACACATTAAAAATCACTATAACACAATTTACGAGACACTGAAAAAAAATCCCGACCGCTCCGCCTGATTCCCGCCAAAAACTCTCAAGCGAATCCTTCTAAGTTGTGTACCCTCCCTCTACGTTTTAAACTTTGTCCGTGGTTTTCGAAAGTCAAATCCCAAGAGCATAACGAGAGTTTTTGGCGGGAATCAGGCGGAGCCGGTTGAGATTTTTTCCAGTGTGTCGTAAATTGTGTTATAGTGATCTTTAATGTGTATTTTTGGTGTCGATATGTGCAGTAAAGTTTCATTTAGTGACTGATTTATAGGAGCATTGGAAATAATGCCATAATACGACTTTTGGGTTAAGTGATTTATCATTTTGGTCAATAGGTTACCTCTAATCTAAAGGCGTATTACGATCTGCTACTGCCGTGGGTTGTCTCCAGAAACTCCATTGGGCGTTAGAATGCATGACACTAGACATTTTAATGCGGCAAACACGAGAAATTTTGCAACATGAAAATTCTCTAACACTCGACACTGGCAAAAATAGTCCCTGAAGGGATTGATTGCCATACTTAGGAAGAAGAAGAAGAAGAAGAGCATAGGGAGTTTTTGGCGGGAATCAGGCGGAGCGGTTGAGATTTTTTCCAGTGTGTCGTAAATTGTGTTATAGTGATCTTTAATGTGTATTTTTGGTGTCGATATGTGCAGTAAAGTTTCATTTAGTGACTGATTTATTGGAGCATTGGAAATAATGCCATAATACGACTTTTGGGTTAAGTGATATATCATTTTGGTCAATAGGTTACCTCTAATCTAAAGGCGTGTTACGATCTGCTACTGCCGTGGGTTGTCTCCAGAAACTCCATTGGGCGTTAGAATGCATGACACTAGGCATTTTAATGCGGCAAACACGAGAAATTTTGCAACATGAAAATTCTCTAACACTCGACACTGGCAAAAATAGTCCCTGAAGGGATTGATTGCCATACTTAGGAAGAAGAAGAAGAGCATAACGTAGTGGTTATGTACTCTGTGCCCGAGAGAATACAACCGCCATCAAATCAAACTAATTCAGTGATTGTGTTAAATTTACGAAGTATTTCTAAATCATGATATCGGTGAATGAAATATTGCACAAGCAGATCACCAAGCTTAATTGGAACCTAACCCCCCCTGACTTCCACGGAGATGTGCGCACCATCAGGTACAATTATACCATAAATATACCCTCACTTTATTGTAGGCCCGCTGGACTGTCTTCCTCACTTGTAACTTAAGCACATATTATGTTCCTATCAGGCTCGTCTAGCGCATCTAGCGGGTATACAATGAAATACTAACACTTTGAAATTGCGACACACCTACTTAACTTTCAATACCATATAGTAACTTATTTCGCTGCGCCGCCGTCGATCACTAAGGCAATAAAATTGGCTATTGACTCTTGAGACATCTGCATTTAATGCCATATAAGATGTCATTTCAATATGTGACCATGATGTTTGAAGGCACTATAACATGATGACTAACTGCTAAATGAATGGTCTTGTAGACAACATCAAATGTTAGTAGTAAGGAAACATATATGTAGAGTGCAGCATAATGCATGCTGCCTACCAATAAGTAGACCTGTTGTGCCTCCACACTCCACTCACAGTCAGGGCTCTCAATACCAATTTCGCTAAAAAAACAGAGCTTTTGACTATTTTTTTAAACCGGTGTTAAGATTTGGGAAAACCATGTATTTAAGATATAGATAGATATTTCGGCATTAACTTTGACTATTTAGGCAAAGACAAAATAAATAAATAAGAACAATTTACTGTTCTTTTAAAAAAACTATTGGAATGGTCACATTGATAAGCACTTAATAATGAAGAGCAAAACATAAGAATTCTATAAAATTACTAGGAATAATAGCTTACAATCTAGTTTTAAATAACATTTTTAAAACAAATTAAAATTACTGTTACACAAGTTTTGTTGTGTAAGTAGGTGGTGTTGTGAGATGTGTAATGGCTGTTATATTAAGATAAGTTGCTGTCCAGGTTGGCACAGGACACCCTGTCCAAGATCATTGATGATCTCGGCGAGCAGTCGGCCGTCGCACAGGGGCTGAACAAAGTTATCACCACTGCTCAAAAGCTCCAAAACTCCCGAGATCAGTTGATATACCTACTTAAGGATCCATCTGCCAAGAAGTGAGTACAATATTGTTGAAACTGCAATAATACATTTAGCATGCAACAGCATTAACTACTCATTATTATTAAATCATTATGTTGTAACAGTTCTCTAATGAAATGCAGTTCCGTTACTGCAATGAGTACAGTTCCTAAATGATGTACAAACAAACTCCTTAGACACTGCACTTCTACTACAGTTGTGGTCATAACTGTAACCGCTTGCAACTAGGGGAGCCATACCTTCTCTTTATATCCACCTTTTTAGTGTACAAGTTTAGGAAGAACTAGAGAACAGATTTATGATAGATAGTTCCAAGCCTGCCTCATGCTGTCAAAGTGTCACTTATTACACTATGCTTGCTAGCCACTTTTTGTCTCTGTAATGAGTACAATTTTATGTAATACCTATTACCTACTAGTGACAAGTACCAGGAAGTAGTTGAGCACTGCCCACATGATTTTGTCTCTTATTGCATAATGTTAATTGATACATATTGAACAATGTCACGCATGGGTTGTATGTTTGAAGTATTCAATTATTGACATGTAGTGAAAGTTGAACAGAGTGTTATTTGAATATTTAATGAAATCTCATCTTAGCACAACTAATTTGAAATTATAATGAGCACTAGTGCCCTGTGTCTATCTATCTACATACTGTTTTTGGAAAAACTATTATTTTGTTGTACTTGGCTTGTGATTTGATTTGCTTAATTGCAAAGCAAAGTGGGTATATAGGTGTGCCATGTAACATGATAGAATAAACATTTTTGGTATTTGGATAATGTTGGGTACAAGCTACTTGTGCAAGGTAAGTCAATGTTGGTTGCAGCACTTCAGCTTGCAGCTCACAAGTGCCTCTAGCTTAGTGTAGGTACGCTACGCACGCACGCACCTAATTATTGTCATTTATGTGATTTGTATTATCTACTCTACTCTACTCTCTGAATTGTCTGCTAAGCGAATGTATTGTATAATATTGAGTAATAACTGTATAGTAGGTATCTATGAGGTACAATATAGAAATGTAAAATATATTTGTAGGCAATTCCAGCGAGCCACAATAGAACAAAGCTAGTAGATACGTATTATGTTGCAGTCAATGTTCTGAATTGGCAGTTGGCACCCTTGCGCCTTGCGCCTTGCCTTATAATAGGCGCCATCGATCCGATCGGGCAGCGGCACAAGTTGCCTAGCCGAAATGGCCAAACTGGAATCCATTTATTTAATTATGCCTGTATATTCATTATGGCGTAGTATCACCAAACAAATGAAAAATAGACTACTGAAAAATCACGCTCGCATGCAACAAGAAAGTATTCTCGTGTACATTTATGTACAGACTATTCAATATTAATCGTGTATTAAGATCACAACTTTATGTTTTATCTTATACGTATTATTTCCGCTAAACATGCCGCGGTCACAGCGTTATGTATCATGTTTGTTGTTATAAGTAGTTTGTTAACATGTACTTATTTTAAATAATACCTTTTCATCCGCATGGCATGTATGGCATGTATGGCATGTAAGGCATGTGAGCAGTGTTGCAGTAGTAGAAAGCTATGTTAGCTTATTTATTTTATTAATGAAAATGTAAGTTTCCGCCATTTGAATAATTCACTTATAAAGCCGGATATCCATACTAATATTATAAAGAGAAAAAAACTATATTGCTACGCGGGCAAAGTCGCCGGGAAAAGGCTAGTTCTAGGTATTGAACAACTCCGGCGCCATATAAACCACTTGCCGCGCGCCGCCGACTGGAACCGAGTTCTTGTCGAGGCCGCTTTTGTGCGCCGCCACTTTTTATACTCTGCGGTGGACTACTTCGTTACGAAGCCTGACTTGTACGATGCTAGTCTCATCTAGTATTATGAGGTCGTTCATCTCAAATATAAACATATACGTGGAAAACTTTGATTTTAATGGTCTTCTCACAATTATCAAATACCTCGAGCAGATAATTGTATTGCAACTCCTGCTATGGTGTTGAATAAGTCTCCAAAATCGATATCAGAAATTGACTGTGATGTCTTTTTTACTACTGGAAAATAAGCCACCTGAGAACTACGTGTCTCTTCTCTCTTCTTTTTCTGATCATATACGGGCCGCGAATGCCCTCCACCCGGCAGGACACTGCTTGCATCGGGTCTGCCCTCAAACATACCAATAGTATAATTATACTAACAGCTAGGTATATCCATGAAGGTTTTCACTTTGTCGTAATTATATAGAAAGCGTTCTTTGTTGAAGCCCCTAATATATTCCACTTGTGTACCAAATTTCATCAGTAGCCGTTCAGCCGTGTTGGTGTGGTTGCAATGCATGATTGGCATTTTTATAATTGGTAGGAATTTCTCATCATGCCATTGTATATAGGTGCCGTCTCCGCGAGGGCTTCTATTCTCGTCAGTATTCAGTAAAAATCTGTATTTTTGTAATTAATGGCTAATTCATAAGCCGTCAACGGCATTTTGGGTTAATCGGGAGCTTTTAAATTATTCTCAAACACTAATAGCTGCGCCTAAGTTGCTTCCGAATCTGAAACATACGCATAAGGTTAGTTGGTGGGTATTTGAAATCTATACTAATATTATAAAGAGGAAACTACTGGACCGATAACAAACATTCTTTCTCCGTTAGAAAGCTACATTATCACTGAGTAACATAGGGTATATATTATATTGATACGCGGGCGAAGACGCGGGGAAACAGCTAGTAATGTATAAGTTTGTTTCCGAGCTGTATGTAGTGTAGTATAGTTATAGTCGTCTGTCCCGCCCCTCGCGGCCGAGTGCCGAGCCCTCCTATGAAGTATGGCGCACGCGGTGTATGCTATTGATATTGTTACCGTGGTGAGCTACTCGCGTGATTGCAGCACATTACGCACAGGAAAATTTGTCTACTTGCCATTTTAAATATTTATGTCAATTAATAATATTTCTTATGGATTTTCCCTGTCGATATTTAACTGTAGTACACGAGTTCGTACTGTGTGTTTAACGCAAACATTATTACGAGCGCCCCGTGCAAAGAATTGAACTGATATAGTAGGCACGATCATACTACATACTAAATTACTACTATCATCTATAATAGACTTGCGGCCAGTGTCCCGTTATTCAACGGGGTGTTTCATTCGACTGAACAACTAGATGTCCGAGGCAAACACGAAAAGTTAATGACATTCAGAATAGTAAGGATATCCCGCATCCAACCCGCCACTCAGCTCCACAACCACAGGACAAGACCAAGGGCGCCGCCAATTACACATGCGAACATATCGTCCGTAGCTGACTTATAAATGAACTAACTGGTCCTGCGACTTGACCGCGTGGAATTAATTTTGTTTACAATTTCATGGGTTTCATATTTTTGTGCGGAACCCGAATTATTTTCTCAAAATAAATGTAACCTAAGTTACGTCATATAGCACTAGCTATCTGCCACTGAATGTCCAGGTCAAATCTGTCCGGACGTTCGGTAATCCGTCGTTGGATAGTGTAGTATTAGCGGCAGTGCAGTCATGTGGCACGTACTGTAGTGATACATGCACTGATGTTATGTGCGTGTTGCAGCGGCAAGGGCGAGGTTATCGGCATGCTGAAGGCGGGGCGCAAGTACCTGTTCCTGTTCGACGAGCACGACCAGGTGCACGAGGTGGAGCCGCTGTGCGTGCTGGACTTCTTCGTGCTGAGCGACCGGCAGCGGCACGGCTTCGGCCGCCTGCTCTACGACCACATGCTCCAGGTCAGCTACCAACTTACACGGGGCGGGCGGGGCGGGGCGGGGCGGCCTCTACCAAACACATTTCATGTCGATTGGATAATCTTTTCTCTCGCTTTACTGGAAGTTATTTCGTAAATCGGGACGGAAGTGCATTCCTAATTTAGCGACTTTGTCGTTAGAAGTGACGAGTTTCGTTTTAGTCTTAGTCAAATATGATGTAGTGTTGTGTTTCTGAGGCGAGTAAGGAGTCCAGATCTCCTCGAGGAGAGCACACAGGGATACAGCGACTAAAGTGTGTGTTTGTCGTGTTGTGCGCGTGTGCAGGACCTGAATACGATGGCGCACGAGATGCCGGTGGACGGGCCCTCGGTCAACATGGAGCACTTCCTCGCCAAGAACTACGGCATGGTGCAGCTCATGCGGCAGAACAACAACTTCGCCGTCTCGCCGCGCTTCTTCAACAACTCCACTCAGTACATCAGGTGGGTGCCTGCGCCGAATGTATATAGGTATTGTAGCCTCCTACTCCTTGCCCATACGAACAGAGTCCTCTCCCACATTACAAGAGATTTTGTCGGAAATAATTTATATCCACCCCAATAAGTGGCATAGTAACTGAGCACGAGTACTTAGAGTGATAATGTAGATATTTGGTATTGATGTCATCCCAGCCTACGCAGTATCGATATTTTAAACGATGGTCTATGTGTATAGTATAGTGAGCAGGCTGTGCACAGTACGTGTAGTTGAGTGAAGGGGTAGGCTAGGCACCGGCACCGGCACCGGCACCGGCTGTAGTAACCGAGTCTGTCTGCAACAGATCCTGGACACTATCAAGAGGCGTGTTGAGCTAGCGCGCCTCGCGACAGGTCAGTGACCCGCACTCGTACCATAGCTAGCCGAGAACTGTACTAGTGTACACAGTCCGGGACGCCGTCGCGCTCGACATGCGACACCTCACGTGTTACCGACACTAGTTCTTACTAGCGTTTATGTGCTTTCTCTTGAAGTAGTCTCTTGAGCTAGAGAAAAATAAACCGTATTGTAGGAAGGCGTAGTAGTTGTATTCCCTAGTGTAGCGGCTCTGCACTGCTCGGCAGATGTGTGAGTGATGCGGTGATGCGTGGTTGCAGGTCTGACCGCTGCTCGCCCGCGACCACGCCCGCCTTGGGTCGCTTCGCCGCGCACAAGCCGCACTCGGCCATCTCCGCGGTGAGGCCTCCTTACCTTCACCTAACTTAGTCACGCCATGTGTCACGCCGCCCGAGTGTCTTCCCGCGCTCTCAGCTGGCTGCGATCCAATCATTGCGCACTGGGAGTGCCAGCAGACATTCACGATATACCTGTTTCATGTGCACTCGAGACGGTCTCGGTCGCTTGCGGTGGGCGTGGCCCCTGGTAGTGTATGGTCAGTGAGAGCGCGCTGTTGCAGATACTGCAGTGGCAGTGAGCGGCGCCACTCCGCCACTCCGCCACTCCGCCACTCCGCCACTCCGCTAGCAGCGGGCGCGTCATACACTATTGCTCAGTGACTCGCGCGCCCGCCCAGCACTACTGTAACTGCGACTGACACTGCATAGTTGTACCGATCACTATACACTCATCGCATCATTATAATATATCATCACATACAGTACCTGCCTCGTTAGTTTGAATAACTCCTGGTCCATCATATTGTGGTTGTTTGTATCCATGAAGTAGTTTGCTACTCGACTGTGTCACCACTCCATAGTAACGTAGTAAGTGGCGAGTGTGTGTGGTGTGTGTGGTGTGTGTGGTGTGTGTGATGTGTGTGTGTGTGTGTTGCAGGTGATCCACGGCGGGGGCGACGGCCGCCAGCAGCCCGGCGCCGGGTACGTAGCGCGCATGCGTTGTGTTATGTTATGTTACTTTACGTTGCACTTCACATGATAGTTGCCTTTAAACTGTGTTTCTGTGTACGACTAAACAATTGACGTATTTGATCTACATTTTTCGTCATGACCTCTTCTCATAGAAGGAATAATTGGCCAAGTGCGAGTAGGACTCCCACTCAGAGGGTCCCATACTAATAACAAACCAGTTAGAAATACACATTGTGTGACAATTTCAACTGTCTACTGTCATCAAATGGATAATAATAAGATATATTATGATGGTAGTTCAGTTCATCCGTCATACTGTCATACTACCTGGATTAATAAGTGTGTTTGAATTGAACTGAACATTAAATAATTGGTAATATTATAATAAGAATCGTTTATAATACGGTATAATCTTCCTGCTACCGGCACTGCTCTACAATCAACTAGGAGGCCTGCAATATATTGTTATTGCCTACAGTACCTACTGTCCGGGTGTCCGGGTGTCCGGGTGTCCGGGCGGGGCTCTGTGGGGTAGCTTATGTTAAGTTGTGTTGTGTTCAGTTGTCGAAGTTGTCCGCTTTGGTTGCTTGCAGCCCGAACCGCGCGGCGCTGGCAGTGACCGCTCCACCACCCACACCCAGACCCACACACAAATAGATATCGTCATGTATATGTACTTCTTAGTTGTATATTTAGATGCTTAATATATAGGTGCAGTAGGTACAAATATTTGTTATATAATTATTTAGTTTGGATGCCGCTTCTCCAACTTGCAGCTTGACCGGCACTGGTCATGTTCATAACCCGCACTGCTAGGACATTGTATTGAGCAGAGTGGGCTGCGGTACCGGTCACCCGTCACCGGTCACCCGTCACCGGTCACCCGTCACCGGTCACCCGTCACCGGTCACCCGTCACCGGTCACCCGTCACCGGTCGACAACAGTGAAGTCACGCAAATTGAACACATAGTAAACAAATAATAATTAAATAAAGTAAACAATTGTGTGTTGTCGACACGTCGCGTCCCCGCTTCAGCGCCTCACGACCATTGTGTCACCGCAGCCTATGGACGCTTGCAACACCAGGGGTATCACTCGCGCGTTGCCGACCCTTCAAAAATCTCTTCACACCCTTCTTGAAGAACCCCATGCTGTACTCCTTTGGGAAATCCTCGGCGGGGAGTTCATTCCACAATTTGATCGTGCGCGGGAGAAATCTTCTTTGGAACCACGCCGTGTGAGACCATTTCGGTTCCAAAATATGGGGGTGAATTCCCCTCCGATGGCGAGAGGTGCGGTGGTAAAATGTTGCCGTAGGCATCATGTCGAACAATTCCTCTGAACACTTACCGTTATACAAGCGGTAGAACACACACAGGGAGGCAAAGTCTCTCCGCAGACTTTGGGGTTCTAAACCGCTTGTGAGCTTGGCATTCATGTAACGTTCATAAATATTATCTAATACTTGTGGATGATCCCTGGCAATGACATTGAACACAAATCGCATAATACCTGCGGATAGCAACATATGTGGTGCACTGTCGGGTGATAGTATGTGTAGTGCTGGTGCCTTATGAGACAGGGACCCCTGTTTCATAACACTAAGCAGGAGTAGTGTGGGATGTCCCGGCGGGTGAGCAAGGCCAGTGCCAGTGCGGCCACTTGGAGACGCGCCACAATGGCACGACACTTTATTAAGCTTCTTATAAATTGCACTGTGATATTGTTTTGTATTTTTATTTATGATGAAGTTTTATTATAATAAATTAGACTTAGCTACTTTTGTTTACCATGATATAATAATAACTGTTGTCAATGATAGTTTACCTGCGAGGTGTAATAAGTACTTAGCTATTGAGATTGACCAGTATACTTACATCAACGTGAGCCGATCAATAAGTAGTGAGAATGAGACAGAAGCTTGGTATCATATAATTCAAATGTTCTATATAACAATGCATTTTCTTTTTTCCGGACCAATATTTGTGCACATTCTATCAAGATGTTAAACTTACTACTACCAACCAAACGTACTAAGACGTGCTTGAACTACGATCAACCAATAACCATTTTTTGTTTACTTTTAATTTCTTGGGTAACCGACTTTGAACGTCGGCCCGAGCCACGGTCATTTAGAATACATTGTTTTGCCAATTTAAACTGCACACTATCTTGCCATTGCAGAATATGGCGGAGGATCCTCTCCTTATGTTGTACGTATATTTAAATAAAAACTGGTAAAAAGAGATTTTCAAGACACAGTTTTTAGGGTTCCGTACCTTAAAAGGAAAAAAGGAACCCTTATATGATCACTTTGTTGTCCACCTGCCTGTCTTTCTGTCTGTCAAGATTTTTTTATCTCAAGAACCCGTAGAGCATCAAACCTGTAACTCAATATGAAGAAAAGATATTACCGTTTACCGTCGCAAAATGCCGCATATATTGCGATTTCACAAGAGAATCAAAACCTACAGGGTACTTCCCGTTAACCTAGAACTATGAAATTTGGCAGGAAGCAGGGTCTTATAGCACAAGTAAAGGGAAAAATCTGAAAACCGTAAATATGTAGGTTTTTTTTCTTAATACGAATTTTCTAAAAATTATCCTTATATTAATTAATAATTAAACTTACCTAAAAGTGTGTCCGGAACCCGCGGTGCGCGAGTCCGACTCGCACTTGGCCGGTTTTTTTAATCACTGCAAGTATTTATATTTCATACATTTTTATTTTCAACACTTACACAAGTCACAAACAAATGCGTGTCACTTCACTAGACACTATGATAACCTTGGGGTACCTAACTGATAACGGTATTTTTACAAAGAGCTAAGCTATAATACGTATTGATTATGTTGCCCTCTATAAGTGTATCATTCTCATTACTTTCTGAACATCCCTCGCACGTCGAGTATAGTACAATATAATGTGGGCCACGTCGGCTGAATGTTGTCGTTCGGGAGCGCTATATGGGTGCACTGTTGCGGGGCAGGGCCTCGCACCCGGCGCCGCCGGCCGATGACTGCGCGCCCGCCAGGGACCTAGCGCCCATCGGTGACCTAGCGCCCATCGGTGACCTAGCGCCCATCAGGGTCTCTACGCCCGCCGGGGACTCTGCGCCCGAGCAACCGGCCCCGGCGCCCCTCGGCAGGGGCGAGGTGCGCGGCGGGGCAGAGCGGCCGGCGAGCCTGAGCGTGGAGCCCGTGGTGACGCTCGCCGCGGGGGCCGCGAGTGCCGCGAGCGCCGCCGCTACGCCGGGCGCTCGCCGCGACTCGCAGCTCACCGACCGTGGCTACTTCGACGTCAAGTTCTACCACAACAAGCTCTGGTAGAGGTCGGCTCTGCCCCTCACCCTCCTCGCCCCGCACCGGGCACTCTCCATTATCAACGTATAGTTATAAGGCAGCTGACAATTTGGCATCCATTACATGTTTGTGTTGTATAGAATTAGTCAAGTTGTGAATAATTACTAGAAGTTACATTCATGTATTTATTGTGGGACCGAGTGCTGTTGCCGTCGTTCTGTCGCCGGAACTGTTGCGTGTATTTGGTTGTACCGAGCTCCAGCACCGCGACCGTAATCCCAACAGTGGACTCCTGTCAGTACTAGTCCCAGTCCCACGGGGGCGGCGCGGCGGCCCCAGCGGGCGGAGCACGTATTATGTGATAGCAATGCATTTTGTTTGTTGTGTATTGTATGTTGGTTAAGTTGTGGTAGAGGAGGCGCCCGGCTGGTGTCGGCCGGGCGCCTGCAGTGCTGCACTCCTTGCATAGTAGTGAGCCAGCCACCGCGTCTGTACTCGCGCCCAACTTGCTACTTAATATGTAGGTTTGCAGTTTCAACGAGGCGAGGTACCTAGAAGGTACAGAAAGTGAGCTGTGCGAGCGTGAAAGAGGAATGGAGCATCAGTCAGTGCGTTATGTTATGTTATATGCATCATAGACCCACCACCACCCATACTCCTTCCCGCCTTTCGGCATACGGAGCGAATCGCGTGACTGCTCACAAAGACAGCACTGCGGAAAGTCACGCAGCGCTCTCATTACGAGCAGGCACTACAAATATTTAGTTGTCCCTTTTCGATGCCACTCTCCCCCTTCTGGGGCTGGACAAACAGCACAAGGAACTTCGGTGCCGCAGCAGACACTGGAGTCTGAATTTTGTTGGCAGCTCCCGGTGACGTCACGCGCCAGTGTGAGTGACGTAACATCGGTTGGCCAGGCCCGGGAGGAACGAGAGTGCGGTGTTGATCTGAGATTCCCTGAGATGAAGTCGGTGTGTGTCTAATGCCTCTGATTTTCCCTAAAATGAAGTCTGTGTGTGTCGGATGCCTCTGAGATTCCCTAAGATGAAGTCTGTGTGTGTCGGATGCCTCTGAGATTCCCTAAGATGAAGTCTGTGTGTCGGATGCCTCTGAGATTCCCTAAGATGAAGTCTGTGTGTGTCGGATGCCTCTGAGATTCCCTAAGATGAAGTCTGAGTGTGTCGGATGTGTATATTCACACGACCATGATCAAGGAGTGACGGCGTAAGATATCATCCAACATAATAACGTTAACTATTTATTTGAAGCATGTTTTTTTTATTATATTCTATTATATTATATGTCGTATTCTATTAATTTATGTCAATAAACTGGTACAAAATCTAATGAGGTTTTTTTGTACAATCATATGGGCACGATGGGCTTTACTTTCTACAGAGCGGTTGCAAACATTTTGACGTAGTAGCAACATAAAATTGGCAATAATAAAATTTGGGTTTTGGTAACCAAAAACAATTTTTTAGCTTTTTAACTGAATTGAGGTCAGAACGGATCTATTGGTAATAAATACCTAGATTGTTTGAAGGTAGTTCGGTATGTATTGTATATTATGAAGCTCGTACTCGTCGCTGTACTGTTACGAGATGAACTTTTTGTACGAGGTCAGCTCGGACCATTATTCAGATGGCACACTTCAACTTCATTGCTTATCGTCTGTATACAATGTCAGCTGTCACTGCTCAGTGTGTCAGTAAAGCAGACAAAGTAACGCTTTTGTGAGTTCTGGGCCTACCACACCACATGACATTGGCGGAATAGCTGTATTAAAAGCTCGCCGCCATCAACATATAGAACGTTTGTATAAATTGTATTGGTTACGTATATTACATTACATACTAGTGGGACGCAGGCGAGGCATCGAGTATGGACAGGTGGACCCTTCACAGCGACACAAGCCTCTTCCATGAAAACACACAAACCGTAAAGAATATTATTTATTACATAGGTACATTCAATATGAAACCAGTTGCTAACAACATTGATATAGTGGACGCTGTGGTCTCCTATAATTGAAGGAACACTTAACTGGGACCTATTGATTGTTAAAATTGTATATCCTTTGTTGGAGATCCATAAAATAAATTAATAAAAGAAAACCATTATATTTCCATTACAGTTTATTGAACATCTCTGTATCTTTGGGTTGTATAACTTAGTATAACTCGTAGTGAAGTAGAGGCGAGGCAGCTCGGGAAGTCAGCAAAGCTACGATTAGTGGAAGATGTCCCCCTGCGACCCGGGGACCGGGGGGCATCTCGGCCGACAGGCACCACTGTCACCTAAGTACCTCGTACCTCTAATAATAGTATAAAAATAGCGATGTGTATAAATGATTAAGTAGTAGTCGCGTCGCGTGTGGGCGGCGGTCCTGGTGGTGTAGACTACAGATACGTGTCGCCTTATATTATAAGTAAATACAATCATTATAGTAGAGACTAGCATGCGCGGGCGGCGGCCGGCGCCCGCGCACGTATTACGTACGATACATACACTTCTTATTAACATTATTCTACACTTTTGATCGATACAAATAAAACAAAATATTGAGCATAATTTTAAAAGCCGTATCACAGTACGCTAACTTAATGTAGTAATGTCGAAAAGGAGCCCGACCGGTTCCCAGGAGTACCGCTAAGATAAAGTAATGAATATAATATAATATTGAGTAAGTATTGCAGCCGGGGCCGCAGTTAGTTAGCCGCCCCGGCTACACGCGTCACAATAACTATATAAATGCTAGGACGCGGCACGCTAGAGCTGCTCGCGCGCGTCTTACAAACGTACTTTTTGGCACTGTCAGTAAACACTACACTATAGTACATGGAATCGAGGGTTGCATTGGAACGTAGCGACAGTTCGGAACACTATGTTTAAATATTATCTAATTATGGTAATGTAGAGACCTCCATGTCCTGTACATGGAGGTTGCTTCAAGTGAAACACGAATAACTGTTCCTAAGAGATACGTGTGGGTAATACTAGTTGCATAGCGAGAGGCACGAGTGCTGCCGCGGTCTGCGCACGCGCCGCGCGTTCACCTGCTGGAGGCACATCACACCGTATACATTACTGATTTTTATAACTTTACAATTATTTTAACTGTAAACACACTGTTTATCCTAATATTTTCTAGATAAGGTACATTGTTTTTATACGTTTGACAACGTATGAAAAAATTTCGTGATGAATTGGTCGAGTAGTGGTGAACACTTCAGGTATAAGACCAGTACTAGTTGATATAGTGGTGGTGCCTGTGCGGGTACCTGTGCACGATGTTGGCGAGCTCCCGCAGCGCCTGCTCGACGCCGTCGGCGAGGTGGTGCGGCGGCTGGTGCGGCGGGGGCGGCGCGGGCGAGGCGAGCGCGCGCGCCTCAGCGTCCAGCCGCGCGGCGGCCGCGCGCAGGCGCACGCGCAGCTGCGGCGCGCACTGCCCCGATCCCGCCGCCGCCGCGCACGCCGCGCTCAGCCGCGACACGCGCTCCGCCGTCTGCAGCCGCCAGAGCGACCCGCGCCCGCCCCCACCACCACCAACACCACCCCCACTACCACACCCGCGACGCACCTGCACACACACACACACACACTACACGTCACCACACATCAACCCCATATTACTTATCTATCACATGGAAATGTACATACTACACTGCAGTTCATATTTGCCAGTACTCCACGGGGATACGTTGGGCTAGTAGTAGTTCTGCTAGCACAGTGAGTCCTCATCAACAACAGGGTTGGCAACTACCACCTTAGTGGTAAAAAAAAACGAATTTTCTAAATAAATGATTCTATATGGTAATGCTATCGTTTGATTATATAGTCCCGTCTATGTGTGTATGAATGCTGTAATACCTTGATTAACCTTACATGCTGACTGACCTTCGATTAAATACTGCGAAAATAATTTTTATCTCAAGAACCCGCATAGCTCCACTACCAAACTGAAATTAATATGAAATACCCGGGTCTGTGGTCCCTTGCGGCTGTAAAATAATCAAACCTGTAACTCAATATGAAGAAAAGATATTACCGTTTATGTCGCATATTTTGCGATTTCACAAGGGAATAAAAACCTACAGGGTACTTCCCGTTGACCTAGAACCATGAAGTTTGGCAGGAAGCAGGGTCTTACAGCACAAGTAAAAGATAATATCTGAAAACCGTAAATGTGTAGTTTGTTTTTTTAATGCGAATTTACTAAAAAAAATCCTGTTTCGCCCTGTTGAGAGTCACCGTCGAATAATAACGTCATTTGTAGTTTGCCTATTTTTAATCTTACCTACAAGTGTGTACGGAACCCTCGGTGCGTGAGTCCGACTCGCACTTGGCCGGTCTTTTTTATATAGTCCTAATGTAACACAAAAGCATACGGCCCACCTGATGTAAGCTGTCACTAGCATTACTACTAGCCCAGCGTATCCTCGTGGAGCACTGGCAACCTTACTTACCGCAGATACACAACACTACATCAAGTAGTGTTATGTCACTGCGGTCTTCTGTAAGGCGGAGGTACAGTCCCCAGTCGGGCGGCTCCAATTTAAATGGGATAACTAACGGGATATCCCAAACCGCCCTACCTCTCTTTTTAAAAGCTCATGATGTGATTAATCACTGTACTTAAGATTCGAAAAATCTCATTGGCATAGGCCGGGGTTTGAACCTGTGCCGGTAGCAGGAACATTGTCGAGTATCGCCTTTTTGTATTGGAAAATTAACAGCGCTGCGGCGGTGAAAAGTGGAACTAAAAATTAGTATGACAATTTTGACATTTCGCGAGTTACGTTTTCGAATACGTTGTCGACAATGTTCCTGCTACCGGCACTGGACCTATCAGATGACAGGCCCTTGCTTAAACCTCGTGGCCACTACGGCTTACAAAACTTTACTTTACTAATAAGTTGACACACCGGAGCCCGGTGCGGTACAAAGCGGACTGCACGAGTTGTAAGCAAAGAGCCCAAATGTGAGGAACCGGCGGGCGCGGGCCGAGCGCGGTAGGCGCCGCCAACCCGCCCCCGGTGAGGCACTCTTGCATAACTTAATTCAGATATATAATGTACCATACCATTTTGTTACATATAGTATGATCTGGTAGCCCTAGGTGTGGTGTGGTGGAGTACCTCGGATGTGCACCAGTCGAGCGAGGTGCGCAGCGCGGCGAGCAGGTCCGCGTGGGGTTCGTCCAGACTGAGCGGCGTGGCGTAGATGCCCTGCTTGGCGGGCTTGCCGCGCAGCGCGGGCTTGGCGGGCAGCGCGGGCCGCGGCTCGTCGCCCTCCTCCTTGCTCTCCCACAGTCGCTTGAGGCTGGTGATGCTGCCCGTGCTGCGCCGCT
Organism: Falcaria lacertinaria; assembly: GCA_951449985.1. Classification (NCBI taxonomy): domain Eukaryota; kingdom Metazoa; phylum Arthropoda; class Insecta; order Lepidoptera; family Drepanidae; genus Falcaria; species Falcaria lacertinaria. The sequence goes on from OX602108.1 coordinate 13,835,829, forward strand.
TGTCGCCGCCCTCACCCGCCTCCCCGCCGCCCTCGCCCGCCTCCCCCCCGCCCTCGGGCGACGGCTCGCGCGCGCCTCCGTTGCTCTCCACCTTGCGCAGGCGCGCCTTCACGTCCATGATGGGTCGCGCCGCCTCTTCCGGCTCTTTGCTCGCACTCGCACTGCAGCCTCCTTTCTTGTTGGGGTCCACCTTTTTTAGCTGCGATTTGTAATCTGTGGCGGTCCGTGGCTGGTGGTCGGGGTGGTTGTTGTGGGGCGTGTGGGGCGTGCGGCGCAGGCCGGCCTTCAGGTCGTGCGGCGAGGGCGTGTCGTCGGCGCGCGGGCGGCGCGGCTCCATGTTGAGGCTCTCGGACAGTTCGGAGACGAGCCGCGTCACGGGGTCCGCGTGCGGCGGCGGCGCGGCCTGCTCGTGCGGCGGGGACTCCTTCAGGTTGTGCTTCTTCTTGTCGGCGCGCTCCTTGATCTCGGCCACCAGCTTCAGCTCCAGCATCTCCTTCATGGCGCGCCTGTCGCCGGGCGGCTCCAGCGGGGGCGGGGGCGGCGGCTGCTGCTCGGGCGGGGGCGGCAGCTCGGGCGGCGGCGGGGGGAACTCCAGCTCCGCGAGGCGCGGCCGCGGCTTGGCGGGGCTGGCGGCGAACGAGCGCAGGGGCGGCGCGGCGCGGACGGCGCGCGGCGAGGCGGGCGGCGGCGCCGTCACCCCGCCCGACGAGTTGGAGCGGATCATGTGCGCCGTGCGCGGGGATAGCGACCGCGCCTCCTCGGCGGGGGGCGATGGTCCGCCCGCCCCCGCCCCGGCGCCCCCCGCCCCCGCTCCCCCGCTCTGCCGCAGAGAGTCCAGGAAGGCCCCGATGCGCGCGCCCTTGGGCAGCGTGCCGTACCGATTGATGGCGCGCTTCACATTCTGCACCTCGAGCGCGGCCACCTGCACCTGGCCCGCCCCCACGGCCTGCTGCAGCCCCTGCTGCAACACAACATCGCTCACTGAATAACATAAACCAATTGTGGGTGTGACTGGGGGAGCGAGGTGATCATGCTCAGCCACCACAAAGGAAAGATCTTCCGGCCAAGCGGGTGTTGTGGCTGGGGAACCGCGGCCCCAACTGTTCTAGTCGGAACAAGTAAAGCAAACGGTATTCTGTATGTTGCTGTCAGATAACAAAACAATAGTGCATGGACATTATGACACAACGGGTGTGACTGTGGACGGTAGACGAGGGCTGCCGGGTGTAGGTGTGGTACTATGTGTTCAGTCGACCAGACCGTGTGTTGTGTGTGTGTGTGTGTGTGTGTGTGTGTATGTGCGGACCTTGTGTGCGGGCTCGTGGTGCCTGCGCTTGTAGAGGCGCGGCTCGCCGGTGGAGTCGTCCGTATCGGGCGCCGCCTCGGCCAGCGAGCCCTCGGAGGAGGCGCCCCGCCCGCCCCCGCCTCCGCCCCCACCGCCTCCTGAACAACGCACACGTCTACACAGCACTGCGGCGAGCGAGCGGACAAACAGACATGAAGGCCTATGTGTATGTGTTCGCTAGTACAGCAAACTGATCTTCGCCAGCCATTCCGTGCGAGCTCAGCAAACCTGCTACCAACTCCGCTCTGCCGACGTCATAATATGACGGATGGAAGCATATGACACTACCTATGTGAAACTGAACCAAATCGTTCGGTCATGAGGTGTAGCGAGGTCGAGTGCGCGCGCGACCCACCCGCTGGTTGAATGGCCGGTTAGCTACTTGACTACGACAGGCACAACGGATATAACCGATGCTCGAGTACTTGTAGTATGTACGTATATAATTGTAGTATATATATACACTACACGTGGTAATGTATCGGACACAATGAGGGACAGTACATAGCAGTCAGATCAAATATATATGGGATCATATAACAAATGGAGCATATCTATCTATACTTATAATGAAACTGTAACAGGTCCAATGCTGTACATTGAAGATCATTTGAAAATTTTTGTTGGTGGGGACTCTATATTCGATACTGAACACAAATCTGTTTTTTTTATTTTTGTCTGTCTGTCTGTCTGTTTCTAGGTCGCGCATCACGCCGAAACTACTGTACGGATTCAAATGAAACTTAGCACGATATGAGTTGATACTACGAGGTATAACATAGGATACTTTTTTTTGTTTCAGGATAGTTTTATTTCATTTCAAGACACTTAAGGAAATAAATAATTACATTAACTTAAATTAAAAACTTAAAATAAACTAAACTAAGAAGTACAAAACTAACCTAAACGTAAAATAAATGTCCCGAACCACTGTCACGGGGAAGTGTGCCAAGAAGGCTGGCGGCATTGCCACGCTGAATTGCAATGCTTATCCTTTGGGCCAAATATTCGCCAGCCCTCTTGTCACAGGAGGCCTCGCGTAATTTGTTTGAGGTCTCCTTAAAAAGGGTATGAGCCTCTGGCCCCCACGGCCCAAGAGTTTCGACCCCAAACGCCATAAATATGTACCCGTCCTTCAGAGATAAATATTTACGGCGCTTGAGGCACTCCTGCCGAGCGGCTGCCGCACCAGCCACCACCGAAGTGTCCGGGAGGTGGGACGGCGCCAGAGTGTCGACGCAGGTAGCGTCCCACACCAAGGGCCGCCCCAGCCTCCAGGGCACCAACTTCATACCATCGGGCCTCTTGCCATCGTCACGAGCCAGACCACAAGGCTCTAAGACAGCTGGCACCCCCGCGGTGGCAAGTGCCCGACGGATAAGGTCATTGATGGCCGCATGCCGCGACAGCCGGCCCGCACTCTTAATACAAGAGAGGCCGTGGTGACCGAGGCTGTCAACACCCTCTCCACAGTGACAATGATGTGGGACACTTACTTTAGCTCCTAGTCTAAGACTTACTGCTAAACGAAAAGTTATATTGTCCATAAATGTACCCGTATTGACTGAAGGCAAAGCTTGCAACCAGAGGCCTGACTCCCACTTAGCAACCGCTAAGAGACGAGCACGCTCAGGAAAGCTAGAGGATGATTCCAATAGAGAATCATACTGTAACTCACAAAGCGGCCCGTCCCACAGTCTCTGTATGGAAGGCTTTTCAGGTTCCCCTGTGTTTGGACCGGCAGCCAAATGCCAAGCATTTCTAGCTTCAACTAGCCACGAGACCTCAAAGTCACTAAGTGACGGAGACAGAATCTTACCAATGAGGTCGCGTGTGCTAAAAATTGAAGACAGAAATGCTGGTAGCGCTACACTTGAAATTTTGCGGATACCCAGACCCCCATACCTTATTGGCAAGGAGGCTTGAGCCCATGAACGATTGTCAAAATCGATATTTAAAATTCGACTGAGCGTATTTTTTAAAAGATCATCCAAAGAATTTAAAATATTTGTATGTTTCCACAAGTTGGAACAGCGTAAAACGTGAGTAAATTTTGGTACGAAAAGGCAATGCCGAATAATAGAATATGCCTTGTGCATGCTAATATTATCCAAACGGTGAGAGGTGTAGTTGAAATTTTGAATTTTCTCTTCTATTAATGGGGCATAGGATTCTTCAAAGATCGGTGACCCTAAAAGACGAAGAGAACTCTTGTCTAAAATTTTTATACCAGGTGCCAAAGAGTTAAATTTGGAAATAACATTATTTTTGTTACTAACGGTGTCCGAAATGTATAGTTCACTTTTGGAAAAATTTAGTTCTAAGCCGATGTTTTTAAACTTGTTTATAATTGTTTCCAAATCGTTAAAAACAGAGTTAACTTCGCCCCCCAGGGACCCATCATCAAGATACCAAACATTAAATTTTGAATTTAGATTTTGAATAACAGGATGTATTGCCAGACTAAAAATTACCGGTCCAAGAGGGTCACCCTGTTGACACCCTACACAGGAGAGTAACGGATACTTTTTATCCCGAAATTCAGCAGGGTTCCCCTGGGATAGGGGATAAAAGTCATAATGTGTACTTGGCTGTAACTACGAAACAGCTAAACCGATTTGAAAGGGACTTTCACTGGCAGATAGCTGATTTTACTGGGCATAATTAGAGCAACTTTTATTTCGGAAAAATAATGAAGGTTCCGCGTATCGAATAAAAAACGCATAAATTATGAACAAAATCTGAACGGCAGGACCAATATGAACAGGACTTTTACTGGCAGGTAGCTGATGCTATAAGACGTTACTTAGGCTACATTTATTTTGGATAAATAATTAGGGTTCCGCGCTACAAATAAATAAACCGATGAAATTGTGAACAACTACCGAACGGAGGGACCAATTTTTTCACTGGTAGATAGCTGATCCTATAATTCCAAAAAATATTTTTCCAAATAAATGAGTTCTGCGTAACACATAAAAACCATGAAATTGGAACAAAATCTGAATGGTTCAACTTTCAGAGTTGATGCTAAAAGGCATAAAATAGGATACATACTTCTTTAAAAAAAAAAAAATAGGGTCCGCGCAGCAAAATAAGTCCATTACCTAAATTGCGAACAAAATCCGAATGGTTGGACAGATTTAAACAGAACTTTCACTGGTAGATAACTGATGCTAGGCGGCCCTCGGTGACTTTTAGTTTAGAAAAATAATTAGAGGTTCCACGCAAAATACATTAAACCCATGAAAAAATTCAATCCACGCGTACGAAGTCGCTGGCACAGCTAGTCTTAAATAAATGTATGACCAATATTTCTAACCAAAAATTATCATATGTAACTAAAAATAAAACTCTTAACACGTTTTATCATTTTATAGGATTAAAGGCAAATTACATTATATTATTCCGTATTTAAAATGTTGTCGTAGCGAAAGTCGACTGTACATGCGTGTAATAAGGGTGTGTGTGTGTGTGTGTGTGTGTGTGTGTGCGTGATACTGACCGTTGATTGCGGCGAGCAGGTCGTCGGTGGGCGCGGGTTCGTCGGTCGCGTACTGTGACTCGCGGAAGGAGCTGCACGACGACAGCAGGCTGCGCGCGACACACATCACGATACTGTGTCGTGTGTGTCGTGCGAGGCGGTACTGTGTACTGTACTGTAGTGACTACACACTACACACTGCCCCGCACACACACACGGCTCACACACATACATATCATCGCGCCGTCCTTTTAGAAGTTGCACGGATTAAACAGCGTCATTCCAATTGGTCATTTACATCTGTTTTGCTTCACCTGCTTCCACCTCTGAATATTTTGTACATGTTATAATAATAATGCTCAGACATTGATCACACAGCGCCGTTTGGCCCTAAACTTGTACTGTGGGCACCAATACTCACTTGTAATATATACCAAAGACCCAGACGCAAGGCATACAAAGAACATGTTTCATAGAGATTTGCTCCAAATCTGAAAGTGCCGGCCAACGTGTTTTTTCGTATATTCTGTTAGAGCTTGCCCGTCTGAGCGTTTATTACTAAGGCACTGAAGTTGGATATTACAGTACATTTCATTTGTTTTGATTATTTTAAATTCCTATTTTCAACAAAAAATAATTAAAATTCTGATTTGAGAACTCAAATAAAATCGAGGTCAAAGGTCCTACAGCTTTGGTGCTATAGCAATATATGTTTAGACGGACAAGTTCTAACAGAATATACAAAAAATGCGTTGGCCGCCACTTTCAGATTTGAACCAAAATGGATCATGTCCTTTGTAAAATAAATGTTTGCCCCGGCGGGATACGCGCGCGTGAGTGTGTCACCTGGTGCGCTTGGGCGGTGTGGGTGCCTGCTTGCCGCGACGATTGGTGGGGCGACGCAGCTGCACGGGCCGGGGCTCGCTCTTCTTCAGCGACATCTGCGGCGTGCCCCCCGCCCCCGCCCCTCCACTACTCTCCAGCAGCTGCTTCTCCACCTCTGCAATGTGATCACGTGACCGCTAGCTTGTGCTCTCTCAATATCAACACCGCTCATATTGCTAGTGGCACGGTCATGTTGTCATAATAATAAACAAACTGGCCCGTATCCAGTTATACAATTATTATGTCCTTCAATTTTAAGCCGTGGTGGCCTTGTGGCAACGGCCTGTCATCTGATGGGCCCATGGGAGTTTTTCTAAGCTTAAGTACAGTGATTAATCACATCATGAGCTTTTAAAAAGATAGGTAGGGCGATTTGGGATTTCCCGTGGGTTATCCCATTTAAATTGGAGCCGCCCGACTGGGGACTGTACCTCCGCCTTTCAGAAAACCGCAGTGAAATAACACTACTTGATGTAGTGTTGTGTTTCTGTCGTGAGTAATGTTGCCAGTGCTCCACGAGGATACGCTGCTAGTAGTATTGCGGCAGGTACACTATTATATATACATACATCTCAGGATTATCGTCGGCACGCTTCAATATTTACAAAAGGACATCATCCATTGTGGTCCAAATGTGAAAGCCGGCCACCTTTACTTTGTATTTGCAGTTAGAGCTCGCCCGGCTGAACATATTGCAATTGTACCAAATCTGAAGGACCTTTTTCCTCGATTTTATTTGAGTCTGAACGTTCATACATTTTTGTTGAAAATAGGAATTCAAAATAATCAAAACAAATGAAATGTACATGTCCAATTTTGGTGCCATAGTAATAACTGCTCAGACGGACAATCTCTAACAGAATATACAAAAAGTGCGTTGGCCGGCACTTTCAGGTTTGGACCAAATCTATATGAAACATGGATGCTGTTCTTTGAATGGTGTATATTGTACAGAGCGTGACGTAATAAACATGTATGTGTGTGTGTATGGAGAGTGGAAGTTATTTCATGTTACTCGACGTAACAATTACCATTAGACAGACAAGTTCAGCTTGAAGGTGTGATGATGACGATGACTTATCAGTTGTGAGTGCTGATTGCGAGTAAAATAGCTCCTGTATTAAGTGAGGTGATGGTATGGTTAGTGTAGTGTGTGTGTGTGTGTGTGTGTGTGTGTGTGTGTGTGTGTGTGTGTATATGTACCTTCAGTGATGGAGTTGTCGGGGAACATGTGTTCGAGCGCGTGGTGTATGTCCCGGAAGGAGGGCCGCTCGGCCGGGCTCCACTGCCAGCAGCCGCGCATCAGCTCGTACACCGCCGCCGGGCACCCGGGCGGGCACTCCATGCGGTACCCCTGACACACACACACACACATACATACACAACATACAACACGCCTTCAACACACAACACACAACATACTGTACACTTGCTTATTTGACATTTGGACAAATTTACCTGAATCGTGTAAAAAATGTCCACCGAGTACTAATCAAGGACTCAACGCATACGGTGTGCGGTCACTTGTTGTGTCCCTATCGGGCGCTCAGGGCAGACTAAAGTCCGTCGTGTACGTTGTTGCACCTTGTTACGTTAATCCTATTTTATTCGGGGACTAGTTCTATTTTTGTCCAGTCCAGTGTCTCGGTGTCCTCTGTAATTTGGGGGATTTTTTTGTACTTTTGGGGTACTTTTAGTCCTTTGTGTGGGTTACATTTTATATATAATTCCCATAATATATAGTAACACCTACCAAAAAATAACTTTATAATCTGACGAACCTATACCTTTGGTACCGTACCAAAGCCCAGGTCACCCAAACTTCATAATTGGTCATCGGTCTTACCTGTGTTGGCAGCATGCGCTGACAACCTTTCAGTTATTATAAAATAGCTAAGGTCTGGGGTCGACGGGCTCTTAGGATACGATTATATATAAATATATAGGAGGTGTCTGAGAGTGGATGAATATTGGTTATTTACAATCTCCTGCAATGAAATGTCCAGTCTTGTTATAACGAGCTAGGGGGAGGTGTGGGACGTTCCTGTGCCGGCCGCGTGTCATAGCTAGCAGCCAGCACAGTGATGGCGGGCGTGTCTGTGTGTGTGCAGTTGAAGCCGCCGGCCCTCTTACCCTCCTAGTGGTATACCGACCACACTAAGCGACCAAACGGCACTTGGTTTGGATTTAGCTCTTACATTTACAATATAATGTGACTGAAAGGTTAACTGGCAACCGACATGTTCATTATATATGTTATTATATATGTTATTATATATGTTATAGTTGAGTCGGGGCTAGTATAGTATAGTATAGTATGTGAGCACGCGCCCGCGACTGGCGGAATGTCAACAGAAGCGAGCAGAGCAGCCGCATTGTTCAGGCAACAATAACATGTGTCCAACTGGAGAACACAACATAAACAACTCCACTCACTGCTGTACACAAACAACAGGTGGCGTCACCGGCTGCACAGGGTGTTGCATACCAACACTGCCTACTGCCTACCGCCTAAAAATCAAAATCAAAAATCATTTATTCAGTTTAGGCCCTAATAAGGCACTAATGAAGGTCTAATTTACCGCCGGTTCGAACCGGCAAGAAACTCAGTACTCTGTCTTTTTCTTCATGTAACAATCATGATATAACAATGTTTAACACAATTCTTACACATTAGTAGGTATTTACAAATATCATAATGAAAGCTACCAAGTTGGTTTTGTCACTGCTTTCATGAAATATATATTTTCAAACTATTACAACTACCAGGAGCAGGGAGCCACTTGTGCAGAGTGAGTCTATATATTCCAAGCATTTATATCATTTATCGCCTCTCGCTTTGAATAGAACTTTTACTAGCAGGTAACTGATGCTAGTAGGAGTAGTTAGGGCTTCGTACAAAAAAATAAATCCTTGAAATTGTGGACAAAATCTGATGTTACGTGTACGAAGTCGCGGGTACAGCTAGTATATAATATAATGATACTAATATGTTACCGTGCTTAACACATGTTTTGTCCAAGGGTCAGCATCGCCATAACGCGGATCAATGTTGCCAGCTTCCGTGACAACGACCAGCCTCACGATATTCATATTTATTTGAATATATTACGATATGGGAATAGCTTATTTCTTCGTAAACATGAATGGGAATGTTCGTAAATGCTTGGTGTACGATGGTATTAGATGCGCAATGAGATGTATAGTAATTAGTCAGTGTAATGTAATGCGAGCGTGCAGTATCTGCAACAACAACAACAGCTCGTCACCGCGCGGTATAAAGGCTGGCGGCGAGCTCCTCAGGGCACAGTCGCCGCTCGGCTTGCTCACCGCGCTCACACCACCTCGCTCCCGCTCCCGTACCCCGCTCCCCCCGCCATGGCCGCCTTCTACCACGCTCTGCTCATCAGCCTGCTGCTCTCCGCCGCCGTGTTCGGTAACAACCCTCTCGCACTCACATCTCCACTACTGCACTCAGTAGGGGCCGACCATCAGTAGAGACGCCTACATGCGTCCTCTTGTTCCGCAGGCAAGCACAAGAAGCTCAAGCCCAAGAAGTTCGTGTCGCCGACCACCAAGGGCATCCAGTGCTACAACTGCCTGTCATTCGACCACCCCGGCTGCTGGGACCCCGACCATCCCGACTACGCCAACATCACGGTCAGTACCCACCTCGTTCATCGCCCCTCGCCCCTCGCCCCGGGACCACGTACCACGGGGCCGCTCTAAGCGCTTGTTCTATTACCGGCAGGTGCCGAACATCGACTGCTACATCCCCGGCATGGCATTCCTGTGCATCGTCATCACTTCGGAGTCGGCCAAGCTGGGTAAGTGACGGCGTGAGAGGCCCAGCTGAATGTGGATGGTGGGTGTAGGTGTGGGTGATATGGGTAACGTGTGTCTTGTGTCCGCAGTGGAGACGGGCCAGGAGATCGGTCCGGTGCGCGCGCGCACGTGCGTGCCCGCCAAGGACTTCTCCAAGAAGACGGTGTCGTACTCCATGTGCTCCAAGCTGAGCAAGGAGCTGTCGGCCTCGGAGATCTTCTCCCGCATCGCCGTCAGCCGGCCGCAGTGCACGCTCTGCAAGAAGCATCTCTGCACAGACGCCTCGCACTGCTAGGCCCGCTAGCTCCCGACCACCACGCATTGTTGACGCTCCGTTTATGTTTTAATAGACAAATGCAGTATACATTACAGGTTTATTACGCTCATCAATACAAGGGCCGCCACGAGCCGACGTCCTTATCGCGCGGCACGGCGGCACGGCGGCACGGCGTTACCTAATGTGTTTACTAAACACATTAGGTAACGCCGCTCTTACACTTTGAAATGCAATCATATAGAGCACTTGTTGTTTGAACACTAACACCCTGCCGGCCGGGCAGCGGCAGCGGCCACACGCCACACGTTTTGTTTTATACTATCTCGACTATTATTAAAATAAATTATTGATATTACTGCGTTTAGTTTTGCGACCCCTCAACTGTGCAGCACACCCTTGACATCGTCCGGCACAACCCCAGCCCCTCGGTGGTAGCAACTGTCAAGTGACGCCGGTGATACCATTACAACAGGCCCTCAAGTGCTGGCTGGACAGCTCACTGCTGCTCACTGGTGCTCCCTGCACCACATACATTAACACGCTACGAGAACATTCCCACTGTATGTAGTCACCAGCACACTGTTCAGAACCTGTACTCCTTTCATTAGCTCGTCTAGACCACAATCCCCTTCATCAGTTTTATTGTACACCGATGACTATAATAAGGCTCGGTTCGATTACAGCAGCGGTTGGATTTAACAGTTGAAAATACTAATTATTGTATTTAATCATTTTGCGGGTTTAGTGAGCGATCTGTTAGTTGTTGTCGTCGGTGTATAAAGAATGAAGAACGTGATTGTATTCAATAATCTTGCCAAAACATAACATTAGCAGAGAGAGGACTAGTCCTCTGCTAATGTTATGATACATCGGACGGCCGGCTCCGGGCTCGGCGGCTATACATTACATACGTCATAGTTTGCTTTAAACATTATCTCACTGTCCGCTCTCCACTAGTGACACTGGTCAGGCAGCAAGCACACGTGACACCGATTCAGTTGTACTCGCACCAGGTGTAGTACCGAGTACCGGTACCGCGGTAGTGCACGCGGCTACTACTACTACTGCGACTGTCACAGCGATCGGAACATTACACAGTAAATATCATGCTAATACAATGACAACACGCGATTTCGACCAAGTCCCGAAAAACAATAGCACTTGTCATCACAATACTATTGTATGAATGGTGGATGGGCAGCGGTGTAGGAGTGTAGGAGTGTAGGAGTGTAGGAGTGTAGGAGTGCAGGAGTGTAGGAGTGTAGGAGTGCAGGAGTGTAGGAGTGTAGGAGTGTAGGAGTGCAGGAGTGTAGGAGTGCAGGAGTGTAGGAGTGTAGGAGTGTAGGGGCGGTACCTTCTCGAGCATGTGGTAGACGTCGGCGAGGTCGACGCCGGGGTAGGGCGAGAGGCCGTAGGTGGCGATCTCCCAGAGCAGCACGCCGAAGGCCCACACGTCGGACTTGGTGCTGAAGGTGTTGTAGGCGAGCCCCTCGGGCGCCGTCCACTTGATGGGGAACTTGGCGCCCGCGTGCGCCGTGTACGTGTCGTCGCGCATCAGCCGCGCCAGCCCGAAGTCCGCCACCTTTACCAGGTGGTTCTCGCCCACCAGGCAGTTGCGCGCCGCCAGGTCCCTGCCACCACACACACCACACACACAGTCATATACACAGTCATATACCTACATACACATCACACATAGGTACCCACTACTTGCTTGCACTCTCATACCTGTGCGCAATTCGCTAACAACATAGCATTAAACATTTATGACAGACCATCAGGAACATAATAATGATTGTAAATAACATATCGTGGCTATTCGAGTGGTTGTTCACATCGCGGTAGTATTCAATTATGATTATTGATGTCAACCAGTTGATCGTGCATGCCGCTTGTATGCTACTCGCACACGACAAGTGTATCGTGTCAACGGAAGATGCTCCAATAGTATATATATATATACCTACCTACACTACCACGATGCATAAAGATACACCACACAATATGTTGCAGTTTTTCCTTGTAATTAATATAAAATGATATCTACGCAAATCACTCAAATATTGATAGTCTTTTATCAACAAAGTTTATTTCCAAGAATTAGGATACTTATATAAAGAACTAGCTGTGCCTTCGTACGCGTGGAATACATTTCTTTCACAAGTAATTGTTTTTGTTCGGAACCCTAATTATTTTTCCAAACTAAAAGTAACCACTACACATTTCGACTTTTATCCCCAATCCCAGGGAATTTCGGGATAACCAGTATCCTATATTCTACCTCGTAAAATTCATATCGAGCCAAGTTTCATTTGAATCCATTCAGTAGTTTCGGCGTGATACGCGGCCAAGAAACAGACGGACAGACAAAAAGAACAGGGTTCAGTATCGAATATAGAGAGCTCTCTTAAACTGATATTCAAAATAACTTCAATGTTCAGAATTGGAACCGTTGCGGTTTCATTATAAGCATAGCGTTGCCTTGCACCGAGCAACCAAATTAAAGGTGAAACATTCCAGTTAGCTCACTCTTGCATCACAATGACAAATGGTTTATGTGTTCATTGTTTAATATTGTCTAGGTTTGCTGGTGTTATTACATGCCATGCCACCGGTAGCTGTAACTACCTCTGGAGTGACCTCTGCAGAGCTCAGAGCATGCATGTTGTGGAGTGACTGCGACGTGTACGATGACACACGCCTCTATAATGTTCTGTGGAGCCGGTCCATTGATCTCCACTGACGCATTAGGACGTCCTATGCGCGCTCTATTATATAGGACCCGCGCTGGTCAATACAAACGAGGAATTCGAGCCCCTGCATGTACACTCCTACAGTTGACACCCATGAATCTTGATATTTCTGTCATGGCCTTATGGTTAAATCAATAGCCTGTCATTTAATAAAAAAAGAGGCAGGACGAAATGGGGTCTCCCGTGGGTTTCGCATTAAATTGTAGCCGCTCGACTGGAGACTATACCTCCTTACAGAAGACCGCAGTCAAATAACACTACATTGATGAAGTGAATAAGGTTTCCAGTACTCCAAGAGGATACGTTGAGCTAGTAGTAATGCTGCTAGCACAGTGAGTCCTCAATAACAACAGCAGCATTACTACTAGCGCAGCGTATCCTCGTGGAGCACTGGCAACATTACTTACCGCAGATACACAACACTACATCAAGTAGTGTTATGTCACTGCGGTCTTCTGTAAGGCGGAGGTACAGTCCCCAGTCGGGCGGCTCCAATTTAAATGGGATAACTAACGGGATATCCCAAACCGCCCTACCTCTTTATATTCGAGTATATTCTACTTGTTCGAGTTCTATATTCAGGCACGCATAATACATATTTTGATCATCGGGCGCTACCCGACACATTAAGAATAGAACGTCACGTGACTCAATATCTTTTAGATCCTTGGCTGTTGTAAAAAGATATAACCTGATGCTATTGCTTCCAGATGTTATGAACAGTGGCACCACTCATATCCAGCTGTTGGGACATGAACCATCCATCCACTGCAACCTCTTTCGAGAAATACTACGCCTTTGTTTTTGCTAAAGTAGTCTTTCATAAGTGCATTTTAAGGGCCTAAACTGAATAATAAATAATTGACGGTTATGATTTTGTTCGCTAGTTGTATTGTGGGGGGAACCTGTGTATGAAGGAGCGGCTCTCGAGGAAGCTCATGCCGGCGGCGATCTGCGTGGCCATGTACATGAGCACGACGGCGGAGGGCGCGTGGCCGGCGCGCAGGTACTCCAGCAGGTTGCCGCGCGACATGAACTCCGTGATGATGTAGAAGGGCGGCTCGCGCGTGCACACGCCCAGCAGCTGCACCAGGTTGGGATGCCGCATCTCCTTCATGATGCCCGCCTCCTCGAGGAAGTCCTTCAGCGCCATGGTGTCGTCCTTGAGCGTCTTCACGGCCACGGTGTTGTTGCCGCGCTTCCAGGTGGCCTCGTACACGTCGCCGTACTGGCCGCCGCCCAGCTTGTGCTTCATTACGATGTCGGTGCGGTCGATCTCCCACTCGTCGGGCGGCGCCAGCGGGAACACCGTCGGCTTGTTGCGCTTCGGCGCCGGGTACAGCAGTTGCGTGATCAGCCCGTCGCCCAGCACCGAGTGGTGATGCACCAGCTCCGCCAGGGTGCCGAACATCGACTCCGACGTCACGAACACCTGCCACACACACACACACACACAATACAACATGCAACATATATTATACGTGTAGGGTAGTGTAGTGTGGTGTGGTGGTGAGGCTGAGTACCTTGCCCTCGGAGTCCTCGTTGATGCGGTAGTGGTACACGCGGCCCTCGTACCGCAGCGAGATGCTGCGCTGCCCCGGACTGGACTCGGACTCGCGCACCTGCACACAGCGCGTAGTATACATACAGTACAGTACATATAGAGTACATAAAGTGTACTAGTGTATAATATAGTATAGTATACTGACGAGGAAGCTGCCGTTGATGCCGGAGGAGAGCAGGTACTCGGCGGCGTTGCGCGAGATGGGCCCGTGGTACCAGGAGTGCTTCTCGAGCGAGTTGACCGGCGTCACGTAGTTGCTGGGCACCCAGCCCACGCCGCCCGCCAGCGTGTGCGCCTCGCACCACTCGCCGCTCTTGTTGTAGCTCATGATGCGCACCTGCTCGCCTGCACACACACACACACACCACACACATACACCAACACACACCAACACGGATATTGATATTATAATATTATCACTCCGTGGAAGCGGTATGGATATCCATTAGTAGTGTGCCAGTTCGTCGCGGACAGACAGACGCGGTCGGGAGACTTAGTTTTATAATATTTAGCAACAACAAGCAATATATTTCAAAAAGCCATGGTGGCCTTTTGGTTGAAGCACCGGCCTGTCATCTGATGGGCCCAGGTTCGAATCCCGGCCTGTACCAATGAGTTTTTCTAAGCTTAAGTACAGTGATTAATCACACCATGACCTTAAAAAGAGAGGTAGGGCGAATTGAGATCGCCCTTGGGTTTTCCCATGAATATTGGAGCCGCCCGACTGGGGACAGTACCTCCGCCTTACAGAAGACCGCAGTGAAATAACACCTACTTTCATGTAGTGTTGTGTTTCTGCGGTAAGTAAGGTTGCCAGTGCTCCACGAGGATACGCTGGGCTAGTAGTAATGCTGCTAGCACAGTGAGTCCTCATCAACAACAGGGTTCGCACCTCGTTAGTGATATCCCTGGTATGATATTATGATGTAAATTGTAAAGTGCATCACTTGACGCCGCTGATATCCGTCGAATGGTTGTCAACATTAATGATATGATGGTGATCGCAAGCTGAACGGTCGCCAAGGTTCAAACTCGAAATGATCTTTATTTGACTAGACCATACAGAGAAGTACTTTCAAATCGGTAGAATCTACCACCGGATTCGGAAGGTGGTTTTTTCCTGAGAAGAATCTGGCAAGAAACTCAGCAATTACTCTTTTAAGATTTTGATTCCACCGTGCGGTTAGTGCCCTGTTGCCTGATGGGTGTGTGTGAGTGTTCGCAGGTGTAGTGTAGGGGTGTGTGTTTGTGTGTGTGCGCGACCTTTCTTGAGGCTGAGCTGGTTCTCGCCGCCGGCCTGGAAGTCGTACAGCGCCACGAACAGCTGCGGGTCGTCTTCCTCGTGATGCGCCAGCAGGTTCTCCTTTGATGTCCACCTGCTCACACACACACAATTCTGTAAGCCCACATTGTTGAGCTAATGTTACTTTCGTTACATTTACGCACAAATAAATGTATAAATATAATATACCTACATATTACATCGCATTATTATATTATTTTAACAACGATGACTAATGCCTACAGATTAGTAGCCAGCGGTAGATAATATGGCATTGTATGTGCATGTGCAGGGAATGGCTTCACTACTGGTATACGTAAAGCCATGGTCAGGCACCCATATGGTGTGCGTGGCCGCGTGGCGCAGACCTAGTTATTTTAAATAACAAATCATTAAGAATTCAGTATCATTTCCAGCGGCTAGAGCGCCAGCTGCCACGCGCTGTAAGGCCTCAGCGGAACAATGATGAGTCAGTGTTGATTGATGCGTCACCTCTGGCTACGGCGTCGTAAATATACCTACACCGACAGACGCCCCCTTGCGAGGTGTAGAGAATATAATATGTGGCATACCTGTTGGCTGTGTCGAGGGGCTGCGGCGCGGGGGGCGCGGGCTCGCCATCCGGCAGGTCGGGGATGTGCGGCAGCGGCCGGCTCTGGAGCAGCGCCTCTGCAACACACACCGCCGTGCTGTACCACCGTCCCGCACCTCACACACCCACACACACACACACACACACACACACACACACACACACACACACACACACTACTCGACACCTGTATCTACATCATCCTTGTATATATTGAAGTCACCTCCACACTCACCCTCACAACAGCAGGGCACCAGGCCGTCGTTGTAACTCATCACATGATGTATCATAATAATACAAGCACGTCCATTTGTTTTCAACATCGCTGTCGCCAGTGCACATAACACATTTAAAATATCATCGCGCCAAGTCCCTCGCGGGGTAGGCAGTATAGAGCGCCATTTAACTAGCCTTACACACCTCTTTTGCATCTTTTACATTAATTGTACAATGCCATAAAATTTAATAAATGTAGGTACAGTCGCTGAGAACATTTTTCATCATAATAAACGCTACCGCTCGAGCTCGAGTGATGTAGCGCTAGCTTGTGTTCGCCCGTTTGTAACTATGCACTACAATGGACAGTGTAGATCATGTCAAACAATCCTGTTTGACATGATGCCTACGAGCACGACTACGAGCTGTGGTAGTGTTGTATGGGGCGCTGCCTGCTACTCTAGCGACGCATAGGCTACGATCCCACCACCGGTCTGTACCAATACATTTTTATAATTAAAGTATAGTGATTAATCCCACCGCGAGCTAAAAAGAGAGGTAGAGCAGGATGACAAAGCCCGTCGGTTGTCGTTGTTGTATTAAAATTGTTATTGCCCGCCTGGGGACTGTACCACGGTCACCGCAGTCAAATAACACTACTTTGTTATAGTGTTGTGTTTCTGCAGTGTGTAAGGTGCTCCACGCCGATATTACGCTGCGCTAGTAGTAATGCCAGCACAGTGAGTCTTCATCAACAACAACATGGTTGGCAACAGCTGAGTGATACCTCTGGTATAGCTAGCGGCTAAAGGCTACGGTCACTGCTTACATGTAGGCTTGCGTGCCAACTTAGTAGAATAAAACAAAACCGACTGCCTCCTGCCATCGCAGATATCACCATTGATGTCAAGTTCATGTTCACACTTTGGAATCGGAATCATCTGTCACTGAGCGGTTTCAAACGAGCTTCCTTGGAGAGCTCAGATTGGGGAATAAACTCCCCGAGCTGGCCGACGCGAGGGTAACAGAATGGGGTTCTTCAACATGGGGATGAAGGTATTTTTACAAATAAGTCAGGTGGTATAAATACCATATACATGTTACAATGTCATACGTTGAAGGGTTTCAGTGAATGTACTCTTTATTTATTACATTATATAATAAAAGCTTGGTTTCAAAATGTGTATTTACTAGAATATAATATCTAGTATAGTATCTCGCTCAATAACAAGTGCATGTGTCACAACAAACGTCGCCGCCGGTAATATTCTCTTGGAATGTATTATAACAAAATGTGAATGACCTATAATTCCCAGCTGCAGTTCCGTTTGGGCTGGGCGTCAACTTTTGGGCAAATATCATAGTCCACCTCATTAGAGAGTGGTTATGCTCGGATGCATATGTTGTATATTATTGGAGTGGCTCTGGGGTTGGAACAAAGTCAACAGATCGTGTCAGGCAGTGGCAACAGGCCGTTATCACCGGCGGCCACCACACCACACCACACCAGCGCCCGAGCCGGCAGCGACCACCGACAGATTAGATTAGTATTAACCCGATCAAGGCGAAGCAATTCCGCTGATTATTTGTTTTATAAACTGGGATAGAATACCGCTATACATTAACGATTTCTACTCTAAATTGATCACTAACTGCCTGTCATTCTTTTCAAATGGTTTGGCTGAATCCTCGATGCTAGTCCTTAAGTACCTAAATAAAAAAGCGGATAATAGGTCATGGTCATGGGAATGATCCAGGAGGTCTTGGCCCTTGGCCCAGCTGTGGGGCATTATATGAAAAACTAAATTGTCTCGAGTTTGCGATAAATGAATGTGATGTACACGTGATGAAATTCGCTGCAATAAGTACTGTTGCTTCAACAGGCTTGCCGGATGTGCCCAGTGACAATGTAATGCAGACGAGGGATTCATATGAAGTGACCGCTTCGCCTCATTAGGCGGCCAGGTGCGTCACTGCACCAGTAACAATGGGCCTGGCACCACCGACGACACGGGCCACACACACGGACACGTCTAGTACCGGCACCTCAGCATATTAGCAACAAGTATAAGGTGTCCAGTGCGCGGAGTGCGGGGCGGGCGGGAGCAGTCTGCCGGCTGCCGCTGCCGCTGCGGACAGGCCGTGGGAGCCCCGCGACATGCCATTGTATGCAAATGCTCCACATAACAGCTCCCAGCACACGAGCCCTACCACTGACTGCATGCACACTGACCACGTGTTACATAATATTATACAAGTAGCTTCAACATTAATGACTAGAGAGATCTACAGACTAGTCTCTGTTTTTAAACAACATAATATGACTATAACATCGAAATAAAATATTAATGCATGTGTTTCAATTCATGTGAACATTTTAGGCCTGGTCAATGGCCACAGATTATATAAACATGATATAAACCAATTAACTATATAAATATCTACGTAATATGTAGGATGATGTCTGAGTACTGTTTACTTACTTCATTATTCAATAACAGACTCCATGTAAGTTCCATCCAGATATTGTAACAATTGGCACTTGCTTTGAAAACGAGAAGAAGGTAACTAAAGCCCCGTGGCTACAATTTGTTTTATACTATAATAGTTCCCATTCAAAATTTGAGCCACCCAACTGGGGCAGTACCTCCGCCTTAAAGTAGATCATAGCCAAATAGCAATACACTTTAAAGAGTGGTAGGGTGAATTAGAATCTCCCATGGGTCTTCCCATTAAAATTTGATCCGCCCTACTGGGGACTGTACCTACACCTTACACAAGATCAAAGTCAAATAACACAAAATATTTTAATGTAGAGTTGCGTTTCTATGATGAGTAAGGTAGCCAGTGCTTGAGAAGGAAATGCTACACTATAAGTAATGCTGCTAGCATAGTGAGTCCTCATCGAGAACAGGGTTGGCAACTCGTAAGTGATAACCCGGGTATTGAAATTGGCTAGAGGCTATGCTCACTGCTTACCATCATGTGGGCCAAAGCTTGTGTGCCACTTGTGCTTTAAAAAAAAACACTATGTTAATATGCCATTCATTATCTGCTTGTTCAGTAGAAAAAAAAAGTTGTTTTGTTTGTGAAATGTCAGCCTCTTGGCATTGTATTATACAAGGCAAACATATCCTGGCCTGGACATACCGTGCCGAAACAATTTCAAATGGCTGTACTAGCAACAAAGACTAAACTATTCGTTTTTGTGTTATGTTATACATGTGTATAAATAACCAGCTTCTGCCTGCAACTTCTTCTGCATTGAGCCTAGAATCCCAGAGGAACCTAACATTTTCCCAGGATAAAAACAATTTCCTCCTATACAAAAGTATCCTATGTGTTAATCTAGGTTTTAAATGCTATAAATATGTATGTGTGCAAAATTTCATACAAATCTGTTAAGCCATGAGTACATGACTTAGCTATAACCATCAATACATTTATAATATTAATAGGAAGTAGGATAGAATGAAGCTTTACTTAATAAGTGTTGCTTGATGGATGCAATACATATTGATTCAGTAACCAACAAGTGCATTGGAGTCCCTCAGCACCAGCACACACATTTGATTTCTTGTTAGTTGATAAACTGGCTGAAAAAAAAATTTGTACAACCTGGTTGCAAACATAATCTAAGCATAGGTTTCAATATTCCACATGGACCTAAATAACCAGCAAAACCTATTAACAAGTCAAGACTGAGCGAATGCTCTAAAGTTTAACATTTAAGTAGGATTTAATTATTGATCAGTAGGTTGAGGAATAAGCTCCCTGCACTGATTTCTAAGAAATATGTGAAGTGTTTCTAAGATGATTTTACAGATTGGGCATAGCAGGCAACAGCCAAGTGATACCCGCTGTGGAGTGAGCAATGGACATAATAAATGGTAACTTCTTACCGACATGTCGGCTGTATGCTGCTGGGTTGCCACTTTCGTCTTCTAAACAAAATTTTATGAAACAACCAAAAATGTTCAATGGTTTTTAAAAATAGTATTACAGCTGTTTCTTTATGTTTCATATATCACATGGTCATATTGTACATATATGCCAAACAGTTAGCAGAACCAGCATATTAAATAACATATAATTAACCCTTTTGGTTCCCGAAACTACACTGTCACATAACACTCACTTGTGAAGGTGTCATTCTTAGCATTATACACCAAAATAACTCATCTCATTGTCTCTTCTCTTTGTATACAAACCTTGGAGGTAGAAAACAAGACAGGAACACAAATTAGAATCTAACAACGCTTTCATTTCGGAGCATATTAATGTGCTCCACGAGCCAGCCGGACAATCATTCTATAATATTGTTTCTAAAGGAAACAGATGAGTCTTAAAAATATAATCCCACAAAGTGGCACCTGATCCATTATAACACATTTAATCTGAGAGCTAGGCTACAATCGCAATGGCAGTTCTCACTCCCGTTCCAGTCCACACCTACTCTTCAGTCACCGGCTGTACAGTGCCTACCATAGCATGCATTTCATCACAATATAAACAACTAGACAATATGAAGAAGTGATCACAGGCAGATGAGATACATGGGATAGGTGTGGATTATAAGAAAATTAGTTACTTATTAAGTCAATTATCCCTAACTGAAGGAAGCCCCCAGATGCTAGAGCTAGCTAATGGCATGGATCTGCTCACTGAGCGACACTACTAATGGAACATAAACAAGGAGCACATTCGCCGAGCACTATCAGGATTGTCATGATATGAACACAACGAATGTGTCACGGTGGGCAGTGGCGTCGGGCACTCACCGCTATGTTCCGTGAATATGTTGGAGCCGAGCATGCGGGGGTCCTTGGGCACCCTCGGCTTCGAGCGCGCCGAGCGCATGGACGCGCCGCTGGCGGTGCCGCGCTCCTTGGCCTGCTGCGCCCCCATGGCGCCGCCGCCGCTCGCCGCCCGTACAACACTCTATTCAGCAACAACACCAAAGCGACACGCACTCCATACTAGTCCCGAGCCCGCGGCTCACTTGATTCACTCTCAAGTCCTTGCGTCCGTTGTGACGCTCACAACTGAAATTATTCAGGCGACGCAAAAGCTGCGCTCTCCACACATTGCTCCATATACATTACCGGGATAGATCGCTTAAAAAAAACAACACAGCCACCGCCATTATGTGTGACTGACAGACAAGTTGATTTGGATTTGTTTGACGTCGATTTTTAGTTTCCATAAACGAGCCGTCTTCCCCGGGGTGGCAGCACCTCAGGCAGCACTACAGAACTCAGAACAATGACTAGCTCGTAGACAAATTTACAGAAACAAGTAGACAGCAGTTAGAACCTCAGAATAATAATTAATACTCGCAAATCAGTTATTGTTGAGGTCAGCAGTCCAAACTTTCAATATTAATCTGGACCACCACAAGTCTAGTAGTTTAGGGCTTAGACGAAGGAACGCTTCTGTGCCTATAGATTCGAAGACTCTGCTTAAAGTTACAAAAAGTTTATTTTATTTGGCGACGAAATTGATTTCTTCTTCTTCTTCCTAATTATGGCAATCAATCCTCTTCAAGGGCTACTTTTGCCAGTGTGAGTCGACTGGAGTGCCAAGAGAATGTTCTTCGATATTAATAATATGTCGTATTGCATATAAAACGCCTAGTGGTATTCTATAATGCTTATTTATTGTAAATGAATTAATTTTAAAATTTGAAGTGACATTTTGTTCAGAAAAATTAAAACCTGACATCGCCGTAAGGACATACAATACAACTGAGATTATCAGAAGTACCTATTTACTATCTATTACGTAGTACATTATCTACTCTGATCTAATTACTAATAAATGTACCTGAAAAATCCTAGGTCTGTGATATACCCACTTGATAACTTAGTTGTATTATTCTTAATATCCACCCGAAGGAAATAAAAAAAATAGACCGGGAGCAAAATAATCAAAAGAGTGCGACTTTATATTCAACAGAAAGGGACTCATTTTGACCATTTGATAAATTGATCAATTTTGTATGAAAAACGTTAACATTCATGGTCTTCCTTTTATTTCTGACACTATGTCAATAATCCTTATGACGAAGCCTTTCGGTTGGTACCTACGATAAAGCTACAGGCTGATTATTCTTCTCGTGTAACGGGTTCGATTCCCGGTTCAACCATGTAATTATTTAAATATCTATGAATGCAGTTTAAATTGTATTTTAAATTCAAATAATGTCTTCTTTAAGTTAAATGTTCCATCTACAGTATTCAAGGTGACATGTCCGTGGGACGCCTGTATAATCAAATCAGGGATAATTAAAATCAGTCCAGCTCGTATCACTGATCTATAATAATACATGTAGCTCTTCTTGTGTTGTAAATGGCAAACTCAGAGTAGTTATTATACCGCATTGCGTGAAAGACTGTGTATGACAGGGGCAATGGGGTAGCGGTTGTATTCTCTTGGACAGGGGCCACAGAAAATATACTAACAGGGGCCGGGCGTGTCAGCTAGGTGTGCAAATCTACAAATCAGGAAAAGCGCCATCTGTCTGTTGTATGTAATGTCCGTTAGTAGATTCCAACTTCATTGGTATATAGATATTACCTACCAAGTTTTTTTTTAATAATGTATTTATTCATGACGTGGAAACAAGTCCTTCAGTCGCATACTTATTACTGGTATTATAATTATGTGATAGATACCACAGAATACATAACCACTACGTATAGATACTGCGTACAAAATGTAGCAGATGTCGCTACATCGTTAAATAATCGCTAATCAATAATAATTAATCATAGCGTTTTGCATTCTCTTTCTTGCTCATAATTATTCCAATAAAATATATTCTCAATGTCATGTTTTTCCAAGAGAATACTGAATCATTTTATTAATATTATTATATTATTTATTTATTTTGTTATTTTATCTCCCTTTAAAAGTAGGGGTAAAAATAGCTGGCATAGTTATATTATTATACTGCATAGGTACAACCACTTCGTCGAGGTACAATATTTAACTTGTACGTAGTATATTATCTACTCTGAGATGTAACTCAAAGGAGTAAAGAACATTTTTATTTTACTTACCTTGCCTGCGCGGTGGGACTGGGAGTGTGGGAGGGAGAGGGCTTGTCAACATTTTGTACCTAAACGTTACAATGGAAACAATTAAGTACCTCAATTTCAACATCTAATTGAACCACTAACCGAGTCCTTGCCATTGATTTGGTATTGAACTGTAATTGAGCAATCTAGAACTTTTGCAATCGATCGGCGATTCGGCCATAAAAAAGGTATTGAAATGCCTACACAATCCACACCTCGTAGGCGACACAATTGGTATTATAGACATATCACATATGTAATAACAGTCAATGAGTGGTATTCAGGATGTGGGTCATTATTTAGTTAATGTTCAGTATTGCCTCACTCCGCTTGGACTCGCTTATGGAGTGATGGTGTGTTTGGGCGGTGAACAAGGCTAGCTTCAGCAGAGCTCTGCACTGCGACTCGCCGCCAGCAGGCGCTGCTTGTGGCAACTGGCTCCAAATAAAACAACAAGTTTCGAATACCCAGCGTTTATTGCTAACATCAACAACCAAACAGTACTTATATTACGTAGTAACTATGAACAAATAACAACAGGCGCCCGCGCCCGCCGCCCCCGGGCGCCGGGCGCGGCAGGAAGCGCCTCGCGCTTCTCCTTAGCTTATCCTAAACTACGTAGGCACGATATCACAATACGTCCTCCTCGAGTCCTCCCCTACCCACTGGCTACCTGGCTACCTGGCTACCTCTAATGTTGATTCCAACAGATACGTAATGTATGAACATAATAAATAATATAATCATTAAATTAATTACCTACCTAACAACATCAATTTAGACTTATAAACCAACTTTGTACTAATTTGAATTTAAGTACTATAGTAAGTAAAGGCTCTGTTCCTTGGGTTGGAGCAACACCTGGTTACTGAATATGACACTAGAGGGCTACAGCTACAGCCCTAAGCGACGCAACGCAGGCTGTGGCAGACACCGTGCGTGGTGAGCAGTGCCGCGCCGGCAGCAAGCAAGGCCTGCTTTAATATAGATATACCTACCCCTACGTGGTGAACGGCAGTGCTGGCACGATGTGTGACTATGGTAGTCGCACGCACAACCTGTACAGTCCATCTAATCTACTAGTAATGTTGTTTGGCACAGTGTTTGGCCCTCGCGTGAACCTACTACTAGTGATTACCTCTATCTATTCATAATATCACAACAGATTAGCATTGCTGCATGTGTATGTGGAGTGTGGAGTGGCTCGTGAGCTAGTGACCAAACTGAGGTTCCGGTCGGCGCGGATGTGTGGCATATTATATGGCAGTAGCAGGCGCGCACAGACTAGTGCGATCGTGACCGCGACTGCACTCATTACCTGCACGGTGCTTGTGTTGAGTGTCGGCTCCACTCCACGCAATTGTTGTTTGTATGTGTAACACAGCAAGTGCCGTACACCGAGCGACAGTCCGACTAGACATATAATACCACCTACAGTACTGTAGTCTGTACTCAGTACTGTACTGTACTGTACGCTTCACACCACCGGTGCGTTCACTTTGTTTTTAAACTAACTTATCTCAATTTTACCTAAGTTATTATGACTATTATAAAATAGATCGAACAAAAATTTACCCTTTTATACAGATTTAAGTAAAATAGTTTACTGTACATTCGAGCACCTATCTAAGTGTTATAAATATAATCTTTAGTGTTTCTTATATACAAGAGGGCTAGGGCTACTGGTCCATTTGGCCAAATAGCAATAAATAAATATGTAATAGGTCCCAGTAGGCCCCGTTTGGGGCGGGCCCCTAGCCCCTAGCCCCAGTCCTGGCGTCTAACCCGGCAGCGGCGCTTCCTCGTAGAAGTCCGGCTCGTCGTCCTTGTCGATGTCCTTCTGGACGCCGTCCAGCTGTGGACACAACACAATAATCAGCAAGGCACAGCTGCCTGCGGGAGCCGAGCGCACACACACACTGCCGGCTCCTCCCCCAATGCTGCTCCACCTGCCACTGGCTCACTTGTATGGTACACACTCCAAGCAGGTGAAGCACTTACCACTGCCGCACCACTGGTCACCGACTACCGATAGTCACAATTGGTAAAGCTATTTTGGTCTCATTACTGATAGTGATAAGATCAAATGCTGTAAAGACATTCAAATTTGAAAGCCCACGTAACTATTTCAAGCGTCGTCAAAATAAATATATCGCATGTAAAATCGAAGGTCACGTAAAAATAATCTAGGCTTATGAGATTTGACTGGCATTCAGTATTTAGCCAATAGTCAGTGATTATTATTGGAGGATAATGTATGTATGGTGTCAGGTGCTCACCGCGCGCAGCTGCAGCGGCGTGAAGAGGTACCCGAGTGCGATGCGCAGCGGCACCATCATCACCAGGAAGAAGGGCAGCGCCAGCGAGAAGCGCGACGACTTCACAGCGTACAGCACGCCCAGCCCTGTCGCCTGGATGATCGTGAACAGGTGCATCTTCAGCGTCGGCACCTGCGAGACCAGTTCCAACACACCTAGGCTCAGTAACAGAACTAGTAATCATGGCGTTATTGTCGAGAGGCGAGCCATGCGGGCAGTGTACTCACGCGGCGCACGTAGGGCACTTGCGGATGGTGTTTGACGGGCTTGAGCAACAGGATGCAGCGGTCCCAGAACTGGATGCCGCCCAGCGCCGAGATGCCCATGTACAGGAATACGCCAAACAGCACCGCCATGGGCACCAGCCGCAGCGCGCCCGCCGCCAGCACCGACACGCCCACCAGCAGCGCCACCAGCAGCCCGCTCAGCCGTTGCTCTGCAACACATCACGTCACAGCACATCGACCTCAGTACACTGTCCTCAGCTTGAGTGCTACCGGACACGCGCACTCCGTGATAAGGATCACATTATGAGTGCATTTGTAGAATCGGTGTCCTGCGTGTAGTGGTTTGGAGAGAGGAGTATATAGAGTGTGGTACGGTACGGGTGTGGGTTGTGCAGACCTTTAACCTCGACGATGTGCGGCTTGTCTCCGGGCGCGTGCGTGGTGGACATGACGGTGAGCGCGGCCACGTGGCTGACGGAGCGCACGGTGGCCACGCACTGCCACGGCGCGCCGAACAGCCCGCAGAGCGCGTTCACGAACGACATGATCACTATGTCCATGTGGAAGCCGCTGCCCTTCTTCAGCCGCCGCTCCGGCTTGTCGATGATCAGCCTGAGAAACGCACTACTCACAGCGTACCGCTCTCAAACAATAACAAATGAAACGTTCGCAGAGGTATATGCTATGCAGTGCACACTCGCTCGTTGCTCGCTACTCATAACCTATGAGGGAAGGATTTAAGATGAGGACAATGCAGTGATGACATGAGTACCCATGTATATTGGAGCGGAACGGGGGGCTAGGGTGAGTGTGGAGGTCGTAGTGCTTACTCAGCGATGTGGGTCTCCATGAAGACGATGATGTAGACCATGAGCGCGGGCAGCGCCATGGCGAAGGTGGCCCAGGGCGGGATGGTGTCGAGGCCGGGGTTGAGCGGCACGAGCCAGGCACGCGCCGCCGTGGGGCTGAGCCCGGCGGGCACGCGCAGCGTCTCCGTCCACACGGGCACCACGCTCGCCACGCCCACCATCAGCACGATCGAGATCGGCACCCCAAAGTCTCCCAGCGCGCGCCGCGCCTGCCGCACAACACACATCACTGCACTGCTCAGCTTTCAAATACATATATTTCACTCTCATCCTAATCCATCTATTTGTGAGAGTGTCACGCACCATCCATTGTGCGTCAATTTTCAATTCAAGAATTAAATCATTATTCAATCACGCCTATATATGAAAATTTGTAAAGTGGATTTTTTTTTATCGAATCAGTGCGTGTTTACGGACGAAGTTGTAGCAGCAGAGGAAGGAGCACCGCTACCATTGTTAGCAGAGAACTTTAAGCGTCGCCATTCGCCACTGGCCAGTATTAGAGGGAGAGAGGAGGAGTCAGTAGGTGTGAGTACTTACACTACGGCCGAGGAACTTCCCGTTACGGAAGATGCGTAGGTAGTAGGCGAGCGTGAAGGTGGCGAGGGTTAACATCGTGCAGAACAGCGCGGTGTTAGGCTGCGGGGGCTGCGGTGTGGAGGGCTCCACCGGCGCTGACCAGTTCCCTGCCGGGGCACAACAACTCGCTGACTGTACGCGCGCTACCTACTACTCTGTTACTGCATGCACTTGGCTCACTACTACTGTTCGCTACTGACGGGCAAGCTAGTCCTAGTGTTAGCGATGCACTCACCAGCGGCGGAGGCGTTGAGGGTGTCGCCGGTGGTGTTGTGCGCGCAGTACTCCGCACCCAGCGGGTGAGTGCGGTAAACTGTGATGAGGTTCGTAATCGGCTCCGAGATGAAGATAAGCGAGATCAGGAACGCAAATATGTCCTCCGTGAACCTGGCACACAAGAGTAGCAATAGTTATTGTTGGAGCATAAGAAAGGTAGTGTAGCCGAGTGGGGCGTGGCAAGCAGTTACCGGGTGATCTTCTTGACAGCGACGCTGCCCTCGATAGAGGCGACGCAAAGCGCGATGACTATCATCCAGAGGCCACAGTACATGCGCGCCGCCAGGAAGTCGAACCCGTACGAGGCGCAGAAGCTAGCCAGCGACTCGTCCAGCAGCAGCAGCGGGCCCGTGGCGCCCGTTATCATCATGGGCTGGCCCGATACCAGCGCGAACACGATGCCGCCCGCGCACGTGAACACCTGCGCGGACAGCGCGGCTCTCATTAGCTGATGCCGCTCGAGGGGACAACTCACATATTAGTTACAGGTACGTTATTATACTGACCAGCGTCTCGGATATGCCTATCTGTCCGTGGGTCTTCTCGGCGAGCAGCCCGCCGAAGGTGATGGCGGAGGACAACGCGGCGAAGTACATGAAGATGGTGGCCGCCACGCACTGGCCGTTCAGCGCGTCGGTGAAGTCCGACACGTAGAACGGGTACCGGCGCTTCATGTCGCGGACCACCCCTGCACACACCAACACACACAGTGATGCCAATAGATTCACACAAAGGGCGCGTCTCAACTGAAGCTGCGGAGCAAACAGCGGCCGTCGTATTGTTTTAATATTGATTTTTATGAATAGCAAGCACATCGTCACGCGGCGTGTGGTTCGCAAGCAAACGCATCGTCACACGGCGTGTGGTTCGCAAGCAACAAATTTCTTGGTGCAGGTATTTATTTATTCAAGTCGTTTTCTAGTAAACAACTATAACTGCGAAATTAATAGTCAATGTGCATCGTGTGGACCACATAGGAAGAACAGGTATGAGTGGAGTATAGTCACCGCCGAAGAGGCGTCCGGTGCGCGAGAGAGGGTCGTCGGGCTCCTTGGGCGGGAAGCCCCCCGCCTCAGCGGCGAGCAGCGCCTTCTTGTCGTCGGACTGCACGGTCGCCTCGGCGGTGCGCTTGCGCTGGAGCGCGTCGCGCTTGCGGCGGCGGATCATCTCGCTCTTGGCGCGCAGCTCCTCGAAGGGTAGCAGTGCCTGCCGCTCCCAGTCGCCGGGCGGCAGCACGATCGAGTCGTCGAGGAACTCGTTGATGGCGGAGAGCAGCTCCCGGCGGTCATCCGCCTTGTAGGCGATGCCGTGGAAGGCGGGATTGGACATGAGCGTGGAGATGGAGCGGCCCACCTCGTGGTAGTCCAGGTCGGCGCCGCTGGGCCCGAGAAGCACGAACATGAAGCGCACGGGCACGGGCACCTCCGTGATGGAGGGCATCAGGATGCCGTGCGCGAGCCGCACGAACGCGATAGTGGGCTGCTCCAGGAAGCCCACTGCGCCCACCAACACGGTGGTGGCCTCCGCGTCCTCGGGGATGCGCTTCATGATGGAGTCGTTGTGGCGGCGCAGCTCGTCCTGCGAGCCGGGCGCGCCCGCCGCCAGGTACTCCACCTCCCGCGCGTCCAGCCCCGCCGCCGACGACTTCTTGCGCGCCTCCAGCGGCAGCGCGTACGAGCTGCGCCGCCGCTTCGACTCCGACGACGAGAGGCTCTGCACACCACACACACACGCTGTACTCTGTGTGCACACACACACACACACACACACACACACACCACACTCATACACGTGTTAGCTTACGATGCTCGTAACACATGATGTAGTACAGATTAATCAACTCAAAACGGGGACGAGCGGCTGAACACCCCGGGAGGAGGCGTACTTGTAATATCGGTGTAAAGCAGTAAGTACATTAAGGACTGTACCGTACCATTACAAGTTATTATTGAATATTACATTGACCTTACAAAAGATGAGTAGTCAAGTTACTTTACTTGTGAAAAGGAGAATGAACATTTAAGAAGCTCACTATTCCAGGGCCGTAGCCTAGTACACTGGAATGTAAGGCAGGGCAGCTCTTTAGTTGCTAACTGTTCATGTGTTGTGTTGAATGCTGGGAAGCTGTGAGCCAAAAGCTCCGCACTGAGGAGCTTACCTTAATGCGCATGCGTAGGCCTGCTGCCTTATACTAACTCCAACTACAAGTACCCAACGAAACTACGCTACTGGAACCTTAATTCAGTCAGTATATACTCACACAATATTATGCTGTAAAATAACATATCTAACTAAGGGCAAGAAAAATATCTACCTGTACAATTCTACCTATTTAAAAAAATTCAAGCAAGTGGACGGCGCGGCAAACAACATTCTAATGACAGTCCAATACAACCAGCACTCCATGTGGGTCTAGAGCGGTGCAAGGAATATGATCATGGGATAATGTACAGATACAAGCAAGGTGAAGGGTAGCAGGCAGGATATTGGCAGTAGAGGCAGGGGGCATGGGCTAGCTGTGGGGCTAGCTGAGGGGCTAGCTGTGGGCCAGTAGTGGGGCGAGCTAGGGGAGGGGTCGTACGAGCAGGTGCGAGCTGTGGCGGCGGCAGGCGGCGGTCGCGGAGCACACGGAGCAGCGCGCGCGGCCCGCGCCTGCGCCCTCCTCCAGCCACAGCGACTGCCGACACACACACTACATGCCACCATCACCACCACCACCGCCCCGTAGCACCTGCCACCCTCATTTTCCCTTTCAGATATCCCAAAACAATACAATGAAGGCATCGTGTTTTTACGGATCCCAGAATTACGGGGACGGGAGGAGAGGAGAGGGCAGGGGAGGGGAGGGGAGGGGCGCGACGATGACGCTGCATCGTTGCGGAGCATGTTGAGCCCGCCCACATCGTGGTACAGGGCGCTCGTCATATATTATATGGGATTGCGAATGCCAACATTTATTTGGAACGGTACCAACATTTTTAACAAAATTTTAGAGCTAAATTATCGATTCGAATCCCGTATTCGACATAAACAAGATGCTATTTGGATGACTAAGATCGAGTTGTGTTCTTTGTGATTGAACGTCTGTTAGCGGCGATGTATGAGCGGGCGGCACCCGGGCACCCGGGCACCCGCGGACACCCAAGTTATCGGCGCGCCCTTGCACGCCTCTCTGCCTAGTACCCGGTACCTATACAACCGACACATTACGCCATCGAGTTATCGTAAACTAAACCTCCATAAACGTGACTCGCTATCTTTGCACAGATTATCTCCTGTTTGTTATAATTTTTCACTATTCCGAATGAAACAAATGTATATGAAAGCCATACTTTATGACACAATGTTCGCTCCGATAACTACATGGCTACATGTTCGTTGCACGTGACGTCACGTGCATCTGGCGCCAGCTCTCCGAGCCGAGCGCTGGGACTGGACCCACTTGACAGTTCACTACTGTACGTACTGTTGTCTGTTTAACCAGAACACCTTTACAGCTATTCGTAGCAGTAATATTTAGTATATATTTTAATAGTCAATAATAATAGTAACCTGCAGGCTGGTGTAGGAGGAGTGCTTGCGGCCGCTGATGGAGAAGCGGAAGCGGTCGTCGTGCACGTGTCGGTGGCGCAGCAGCAGCGAGCGCATCACCACCGGCTTGTCGTCCTCCTCTATCAGGCCCTCCGCCACCATGCTCTCCACCACCCTGCGCACACCACCACTCTGAACTGTAGTCCGGGTCGGGTGTGTGTGTGTGTGTGTGTGTGTGTATGTGTGTGTGTGTGCGGTACCTGTACGCGACGCCGGGCAGGTCCTTCTCGTCCAGGTCGAGCAGCACGACGCCGGTCTCGAGGCAGCGGCGCAGGTTGAGCAGCGAGTGGAAGGAGAGCGAGGCGACGTGGGGCCGCCCCCAGCGCGCCGAGCCCTCCTCCACGTCCTCCTCGTACTTGATCCAGCGCGCCGTCTCCTTCCACTCAGCCTCGCCCTCCTCCGTCGCCAGCAGCTCATCCAGTTGCACGAACACCTGCGAGTGACAATAAACTACTCATACTGCCTCCTCCCTGCGCCCACCATTGTCCGCCATCACACAAAAATCTGATCGTTTTAAATTGTTTGCCACTTGTGTGTACCCGGTGTGTGTCAAAATATTGATATTGCAGTCACGGGCATGCCTCAATCATGTTCAGTTACAAATAAATCTATACTTATAATAAACCTGTAACGGGTCATATTCTGAACATTGAACATTTTTTGTTTTGAGGTCACTATTTTCGATACTGAGCCCAAAACTGTTTTTTTAAATTATTATTTTTGTCTGTCTGTACGTCTGTCACGTCCAGACGTCTTGGCCGCGCATCACGCCGAAACTATTGAATGGATTAGAATTAAACTTGCTACAATACTTTTATCCCGAAATTCAGCACGGTTCCCTTGGGATAGGGGATTAAAATCAAAATGTGTAGGTACCTACTTGGCTGTAACTCCTAAATGACTGGACTGGGTTTGAATGGAACCTTCACTGATGGTACTGGGCGAAACTTGGGTTACTTTTATTTAGAAAAACTAATTAGGGTTCCGCAAAACATATAAAATCCATGACATTGTGCGCAAAATCAGAAAGGTTGAACTTTCACTGGTAGATAGCTGATACTAAAAGGCGTAACATAAGCTACATTTATTTGGAGAAAGATATTAGGGTTCCGGGCAAAAAAAATAAACCCATGAAAATATAATTTATCAGTAGCAGTACTGACCGCGTGCGGGCTGTGGTCGTACATCTTCTTGTAGGCGGCGTCCGGCAGGATGCTCTGCACCTTGTCCGCGCCCTCCTTGCGGCTCACGTGCACTGTCGAGCCCTGCGGCCACCGAGACCAACATAGCCTCAAGTAGAGTGCGTGCGGAGGAAACAATCATATTGTCCACTTCTAATATTTACTACACTTTAAAATAACTACATATATTTTGTTCTGTTGCTAATTTACAACTGGCTAGGGACTATGGTATTGTGATAGATAACATGATATCAGGTAAAGCATATAGTGTAGTAGGTTCGTATATAGTTGAAGATGTGTGTGTGTGTGTGTGTAATGGTCGTACCCTGGGCTGTATGATGTGGCGGCGCAGCGCGCGCGGGTCGTCGCTGCGGTGCGCGTGCAGCTCCTCGCGGTCGGCCTCGGGCAGCGGCTCCTCGCTGGGCTCGATGGACACACGCCGCTCGCCCCCGCCCCCGCCTCCACCCCCGCCCCCCGCGCTGCCCCCACGCGCGCCCTCCTGCAGCGAGTACTTGCGCGACTTGTGCGGGTGCAGGTGCCGCCTGGACACAACACGACACTCGCTCTTACACCATGCACCACTCACACCGCGCCTCCACCACTCACCACTCACCACTGACGGTGGCGGGCGACGGGCGACGGGCGGGTGAAGGGAGGCGCGCAACACATTGTGTTCACACCAACTAACACTTGTGTCATCAGAGGTGCGATTTCATTCATACATTTTAATGTTCTACTAGAGTACTTCCACCCAGATGTTTGCCTTTTATAATACGTACGTACTACACACTTCACGGTAATAAACATTGTTGTTGCCTTAGTAATACGGGCTCCATCATTTACATGTACTCGTGGTTCGTCTCATCGTCTGCGATCGTTGCTTGAGAACATAATATACCTCCCTACAGGAACAGCTGTTGACCGTCCCGTCGCGTCGCGCCTGCTAGAGGACGCAGCTACATACATACATACATACATACATACATATAATGGGTACATATCGTATGATTACAACCCTTCAGCCAACTGCCTACTGGCATGTGCTGCCTTACAGACAAATTAAAAGAGTATTCCATTACAACTAGCGGCCCTAGCAGGCCACTCCGGCGCCACGAGCAGCGTTCTCACCTACACTAACATACTTCAGGGTTCTAAAGTATGAGTTATAAAAGAAACGAACCCATACATAGGTGCCTCAGTGTTAACAGCTTATAGTTACCTGTAATACTGTAACCTATATACCTATAAGTGAAAACCTTTAATTGGCTTTATGTTAATAATCCAGTAGTAATGTCATGCTAAGTTAGCTGTTGGTCTTCCAATAAACAAAAATATAATTATAAGTTGTGCATATATGAATATGCCCCTAAACAATCGATACGTTCTAACAGCAGTAAGCCGTATGGAAAAGTTGCATATGATGTACCCCACTCACTGCACTGCACTGCACTGCACTGACTGCACACTACACTACGCTACGCTCTATACTGTACTATACTATACACATACAGTACACACTACACATGCACTGTGTTCCACCATTACATTACAAAACTTTTCACTTTTCACTTGGTATGAACCGGGCGGATCAAGATGTTTGGGCACATCACAGATATCACGATACGCCGCATTCCTTCGCCCAATATAAAGTTGGGCTTGATGTATGAGAACAACTTGTGTGGACAAACCAATCAACCACGGCGCCCGAGCCTTAGCTTATCTCCTTACCGGGAGCATTGGGTTAAATACATTTCCAAGCGTGTTCTTATAGTTTTTCAACTAAACAAATTATTTTCTTTCTTTTGATTGCATTCGGCAAGTAAGGCGACTTGTATAGGGTGCATGCACACTATAATGGTATAAAAATGAACTAAGGGGGAGAGTCACTGTCACTTTTGACAGTGGCAGTACGACGTGGGGAGTGGTGGTGGGGGCGTGCCATCGCTCACCGCTGGTGCTGGAGTTCGGAAGCACGCGAATACGTGACAGGCATCTCGGCAGTGGCGGCAGCGGCGGCGATAGCGTGGTGCTAGGGCTGCGCGTGAAGAGCCCTCGCGGCCGCCCGCGTCGCCTCGAGGCGTCGCACACACGTCTGTATCCAGTAGCTGCCTGTACCCCGGGCGGTAGGCCAGTAGCAATGTTCTCCCAATGTGCTAGCAGTGGGTACTGGGACCGTGTATGAACCAGACGGTGCGTCTCTCTGGCAGGCGGGCCTGCGGCGGTGTGCGTGGCTGGCGCGGTGCGGAAGTAGGACGCACTCGCACTGGTATGATATTGAGCAGCGTGGCCGCGGCCCGCGCACAATGCCAATGTCACGCGAGTGCACTATTTTTAACACGCGTCTGCCGCAGGTGTCGCGTCGCGCGGCCGCTCGCTACATCCCGCCGCCGTCGGCCACACTGATTACAACGCTCACCACTTCCGATTACACATTTATCGCATTTTAATGAGCAAGCAACGACAAACCTACTCATACAATTCATAAACGATGAATAATTCTATTATAAATACCACGAATAAACTTTTATTTATAACTCAAAATGTTTATAATTGTGAGTGCACGAGAGCGTGATAGTATAGTATAGTAGTATAAAGTAGTGTGTAATATTAGGTAATGTGTGTGTGCACTAACGCGTTCCTCTGTGTGCGGCGCTCGTCGTCATTGTGGTGGTCCTCGTGGTCATCGTGGTCGTCGTGGTGGTCGGGCGCGGCGGGCGGCCCCGCGCCGAACTGCACGCGGCGCTCGTCATCCCGCGCGCTGCCAGCCGGCGACACCTGCACCACACCACCACCGCTTGTACAGTTGTACACCACCCTCTGACTAACTGGACGGGATCTCGCTAGCCACTCATCTCAGTATTAACAGACAGATCGTCTAGACTATACATTAACAGACAGATCATCTAGAAACTACCGAGTCATAGAGATTGTAAAAAAAAATTAAAGGCATGGGATCATGCGTCACCCGTGTTACTAACAGATTAGCTATATTTTTTTTCTATACCAATATTATAAAGAGGAAAGATTTGTATTTTTGTATTGAATAGTGAGTGGGGCATATGTGTTCCTGGTGGTGGTGGGTGGAGGAACGACGTTCGTTCAGTGAGGAGACAGGGCAGGATGGCGAGCGGGGAACAGTGGCAGAGTGGTAGTGGAGCGCTCGGAGCCGTCGCCGCTGTCCTTGATCGGCCGCGATGAGCGGATCGATCAGGTGTCAGTCACGCTCCCGCACGGCCGCTGCCGCTGGGGCGAGACATCGCCGCTCACCGCCGCTGAGTACGCGGTGCGTGCGGCGGTGAGCGGCGCCTCAACACACGGTCAGATGCCACGGGGCACGGCGCCGGGCCTGTTCGGGGCAGCACCTGGCGGTCGGGGGGCGGCAGCGGTGCGGCGTCGTCGCGGCGCGGCTCGCCCGCGGCGGCGGCGGGCGCGCGCGGTGGAGAGCCCTCGCCCCACACCACGCGCTCCATCTCCTCGTCCAGCCGCACTTCATCCTCACTCGCCACCTGCACAGTACACACAACATCCCAATTCAATATTACTTCATATATACATATATACATACAGGTGCGTTTAATAATAGCGTGATTAAAATATTACCATACTATTATTAATATTAAAATTATTAAATAAAATATAACCGGCCAAGTGCGAGTCGGATTCGGTCACCGAGGGTTCCTTCACTTGTATTACCTACGGACCCTCGATGCGCGAGGAGACTCTCGTCATATATTTGTATGATTGCTATCTAGATTCGTATTTGTTTTGTCACTGAACAACATATTTACGCTTTTCGGATTTTTCCTTTTATATGTGCTGCAAGCTGCAAGACACTGCTTCTTGCCAAATTTCATAATTCTAGGTCATCGAGAAGTAACCACAAAAATCACAAAATATGCGAAAATTTGCTATATAAACGTTCATATCTTTCCTTCACATTGACCTGTAAGTCAAAGTTTGATATATTTACAGCTGAAAGAGACCATAGAGCCGGGTGTTTGATGTACATTTCAATATGATAACACCACGGTACTTGAGAAAAAAGAACTTGACAGACGGACTGTACGGGTTTCTGTACACGTATGCAAAATATGCCCGCGTCGGCGCTGTGCTGTAGGTTAATACAACCAGTTCCACCGACTTGTGTGTCATACCAGTATATCATATCAAGGAATATCATTTATATCATTATCAAGGTGAAGGAGTAAAATCCTACACAGACAGACAGACGGACAACAAAGTGATTCTATAAGGGTTCTTTTTTTCCTTTTGAGGTACGGAACCCTAGAAACATATTAATGAGAGTTATAGATTTATTGTTGACTAGCTGTACCCGCGACTTCGTACGCGTGGATTGGTTTTTTTTTATGGGATTAATAGTTTTTGCGCTACAATTTTACGCGAACTGAACCGATTTCAAAAAATCTTTCACCGTTAGAAAGCTACACTATCACTGAGTAACATAGGCTAGCCCCGGCTTTGCACGGGTAGACAAAATATTTGATATCAATGTCTACCCATGCGAAGCCGGGGCGGGCCGCTAGTATGAAAATAAAATTTGAATAAAGAATCGGAATATTTTTCGGATTAAACTAACTAATGGACCTTTGTTCTGTGGTTTATTTGGTTCATATGAATTGATAGTTAACCCTGCCCCCCCCGGCCCTGCCCCCCCCCGGGACGTGCTCAGGCAAACTGCAGGAGGGCACCGGTGAGATCCACTCGAGATCCCGGAGCTCTCCTATAGCACGGAGGATGGCCACCGGGGGGTTTAGTGAGTCATGATGACAACGTCTGTCGGGACATCTAGTATGTATATAACATGTGTATCGAGTGAAGGGAACCATATGAGCAAGGAGGTTTATAGATGAACATAGAACAATCCGAGGTGATAAACTATAGAGATGATGGGTATAGCAAGTGGCACGTAGCTAACTAGCTACATGGCTGCCAACAGACCTGCACTCAGCGAAAGCAGGGATTTTTCCATAGTCCGGTTACAGTTTTTAAATCTTACTATTTTATTGAGTTAAAGGCAGGCATTGTATCATTTGAATACATCTGTATGCAAGTACATCCACTGAGTGTCAGCTATGTCAATATAAAGCAGTTCAATAAACACCAAAACATACCGACGACATCAAAACAATTATATAATATTTTGTTTTTTGTGTTAGGTGCAAATCCGGCCAGCACACATTTGAAGTCGGTTAATACTTAATACACACTGGTGAGCGTTACTTACTACCTAGTGTTGGTCCAGTTTGTGAACAGTATACAGCGCAGGGTAGTAGAGGGAGAGCGGCAGATATGGGTACCTTGAGCGCGGCGGGGTCGGCGGGCCAGGAGTGGCGACGCGGTCGCGGGTTCGACATGGTGCCGGGTGTTGGGAGCCGGGTGCCGGGTGCCGGGTACCAGGCTGCGGCGGGACCGCGGGCGGGCTCCCTGGCCGCTAGCCGCGGGCCACTGCCGCGCGCCGCCCCGCCCGCCGAGACAGAGTCTCACCCCCACCCACCGAGCTACCCCCAGTCCGCGCCGCCGCGCCGCGCCGCCCACCGCGCGCCGCTCTGCAACTCTGCAGCTCTGCACTCAGCACTGAGCACTGTGCACCTCGTCTCAGCATAACGCGTCCATCGTACGACACACGTACACTACTACTAGTACCACGACAAGATTCTCTCGACCAGAGCTCGACCCTGCGCGAACTCGCAGCATGACCGAGCTCATCACATTACATGTCCAGAACAAGTCACCACGATAACGACGATACCCTGCGCCACGCGCGCTGCTGCTGCCCAAATGTACCACCTAACACACCGCACACCGAGTACCTACACCAAGGAATCTTACCTTATACTAACTACACAATAATATAATTAGCTCATAATATAGCTAGCACAGATCACAGAGCTTGGAATACCAATATGTAATAGATGTAAAGCTATTTGTTAGTGAGGCAACGGTTTGCGGCTTGGCGGTTCACTGGCTAGCCCGTTCCTTAATATATAACTAGTATATATTATAATACATCGCTCCTTCACTAGCCGGACGCAGTCTCATTTAAGAGGTCAAAAAGATAAGAGGTCAAAAAGCCTAACACTTTATCCAGACACTTGCAGGTAAGGTAAAAGTAGGCGGAATTCAAATGAGGTGATTATTCGTCGGTGACTCTCAACAGCGCGATTCGGTTTATTTGTTATAAAATTGCATTTAAACTAAATTTTACTACATACTTAAGATTTTCAGATTTTTTCCTTTACTTGATGATGTAAGACACTGCTTCTTGCCAAAATTCATTATTCTAGGTCAACGGGAAGTACCCTATAGGTATTGATTGTGCAATCGCTAAATATGCGAAAATTGTCGACATAAACGTTCATATAAATTTTCTTCACGTAGACTTACAAGTTGGATTATTTATAGCTGAAAGAGACCCGGGTATTTCATAATAATTTAAATGATAAATTCACGCGTTCTTGAGATAAAAATTCTTGACTGACAGACGGACATCAAAGTGATCCTATAAGAGTTTATTTTTCTTTTTCAGGTACGGAACCCTAAAAAAGCTCTTATTCTGTCCTTATGCCCTTTCATATAAATAAACGCTTGTAAGATATAGAAGCACATGACACGAAGGGTTACTTGTAAATTTACGGCGGATCACCTCGCCCACGCACCGTAGAGTTGCAAGGCCACGCGACCGCGACCTTGTCCTTGATACGAGGCGTGGGGGTCCGGGGGGCCGGGGGGCGGAGGGCGGGGGACGTCCCTCAGGGAGATAAAAGTGTATCGTTTGAATGTAGAGAGCCGCAGCCGCAGCCGGGGAGGCGGCCCGCGGTGGCGCGGTGCAGCCGCGTGCAGGTCAAGGTCGGCGCCGAGACTGCGATACATATCGCGCTGTTATCGACGGCGTAACGAATCAATTCGCCGCACCGACTTGTCCGAGGGACGCATTGTATTGGCGCACATAATACTTTCATGAAGCAGATAATCTCCGAGCGGTGCGGCAAGGCGGTGACAAGTAGAGCGCGACCCGTGCGACACCGCGCCGCGCGCCACCTGAGACCTCCCCGCGCCCTCGGTGCACCGGCGATACGTCCTCGATGTACCTACATCGGGTACCACTACTACCGCGCTCATCTAGCTACCTCATTCAACAGGGTTCCCACGGTACCCGAGTACCATACATCACCGCCGGCGCCGTTTGGTACAAACAAGGGCACACCAATAAGGAATTATACCTAACACAACATCAATAAACGCAGCTAGTTAGCATGAGGCTAGTGGTTAGCGTGGTTCCGATTGTTCGCTAACAAATATCATCAATAATACGATGTAAGGTTTGCGGAAGCGATGTGCGCGGTGCAGGCGTGTCGCGTCGTGTCGGCGAAGGGCTTCACACGGCGTCGCTAACGATGTGGCCACACGGCCGCTGTCGGAGTGGGCCACGGCCGCCCTCTCTACCTACCAACTACCTATACATATAGGGAGGGATTCCGTACCTACTAGTACAGTACAGTATCATAATTAGTGTAACACCAAGTGTACTTGTTATTTCAGGAAGCGTGGCATGGCCATCACGGTGCTTGCTGAGGGATCGCCCATATATAACGTGGTCATCATTTACTGCCACTGGCGTGTAACTGTATGTGCATGTGTTGAGATCACTGACCTACTGTACGTGTACAAACGCGTGCGTTTATTACAAGGTCTGAATTACCACCGGTTCGGAAAAAAAAGCCACCTGAGAAGAACCGACAAGAAACTCTGTCAAATTGCCGCCAATATTTATAATACAAATATGTAATAATAATAATATATGTATTATCTTAACATATTCCCACAAATAACCCCGAAGAGGTAGGCAGATGACATAACACCGGGTAAGGTGTAGTGTTATTTGTGATGTGTGCACCAGCTATGCCGTGTAGCGCTGCAAGCCCGCGCTATCATAGCAGCTGAGCATCAGTAGCAACCCGTTGGTGACAGCAGTGACAGGCCACGTGCTGGCGCGCGCTTACAGGTGACAACTGACATGTTTAAGTGGCTGTTGAGCCTCGCCCGTGCGACGCGTGCTGTCACGCTGTCAGCGGCGCGATTGAGCGGATTAGTGCGCGCGGCCAGTGCGGCCACTGGATCGCCGCACGAGCTGGCTGCCACTCACATCGCCCCCGCCCCCGCCCCCTGTCCCTCATGTCACCTGTACTTGGACACCCGCCATCCGGCAATCGCAGCCTCGGTTAAACTACCGGAGGCCCTATCTTATCCGCGTCTCCGATTGCGAACCGATAAATTTGGCGTAAACAGCGGACCATATCTCGGATTGAAGCTACCTTGAGAAATGTACCTTCGTCTGATAACGATAACCCAAATGTATTAATATTTTATTTACCTATTAAATAACCTTCACGGTTATGTCCGGTATACGTGGACAAATGGTTCCTCGTGTTGTACCTCGCGAGGGTTAGCAGCGGGCAGCGGGCGCTGGACTAGCTCGCCAGTCTAGTGTGTCGGCCGATCGGCCGCGACCCGCGCGTGGCCTTCCGATCCACGCTCGGGCTCCGCTGTGGTTGCTCTTTTTGCCCCCTTCGCACCGTTCCATCAGTGCAGCTGCCTCCGGTGCGGTACATAGCGGGAGGAAGCTCAAGGAACTACTGAACGAGCGAGTACACTAACTGCAGGATATGCAGCAGCCTGGCCTCACCGGCAGACACAAACCTAACCAAATGAGACTGTCATATTGTCATACTAATGACCAATGAGCACTATTCACATCGATTACGAACAAATACAGTAAAACCAGAAAATAAATAATGAAATACCTAATACTGATAATACATAAGATTAAGATACCTGCGACGCAATAAATGCATAAAGGAAAAAGTTGCCAATAATTATATTCATGACAAGCGAGCCGCCCGGTTGCCAAACCTAAGTGAATTATAATATATTTGAAAAAACCGGCCAAGTGCGAGTCGGACTCGCGCACCGAGGATTCCGTACACACTTGTGGGTAAGGCTTGGGTTTA
This sequence comes from Falcaria lacertinaria, assembly GCA_951449985.1. NCBI lineage: Eukaryota > Metazoa > Arthropoda > Insecta > Lepidoptera > Drepanidae > Falcaria > Falcaria lacertinaria. The sequence goes on from OX602108.1 coordinate 13,877,204, forward strand.
GGTTAAAAGTAGGCGAACTTCAAAGGTAGGTCATTATTCGTCGGTGACCCTCAACATCGCGAAACACGAATGTATTTAGTAAATTCGCATTAAAAAAAAAATACATATTTACAGAATTTAGATTTTTCCCTTTACTTGTGCTGTAGGACACTGCTTCCTGCTAAATTTCATGGTTCTAGGTCAACGCGAAGTACCCTATAGGAATAGATTCCCTTGTGAAATCGCAAAATTTGCGACATATACGGTAATATGTTTTCTTCATATTGAGGTTTGATTATTCAACAGCCGCAAGGGACCACAGTCCCGGGTATTTCATATTAATTTCAATTTGATAGCTCCACGGGTTGGTGAGATAAAAAAAAGTTTTGACAGACAGACAGACAGACGGATAACAAAGTGATCCTATAAAGACTTTGTTGTCCGTCTGTCTGTCTGTCAAATTTTTTTTTTATCTCAAGAACCTTTTTTCCTTTTAAGGAACGAAACCCAAAAATAGTCCTCTTGAATCACTCTATCTATAAAAAAAACGGCATCGAAATCCGTTGCGTAGTTTTAAAGATATAAATAAGCATACAAAATACAGTGACAGACAGACGGCGCTAAGCGACTTTGATTTATACTATGTACTGTAGTAAAGAGTTCGTGCAAACCCGACTTGGCAATATTGTATTAGAAACGGGACTTGGCCACGCTAGCCGGCTAGGACGTAGGGCAGGGCAGTTGCGCCCGTCGCCCGGGGCCCACGCCCGTCGCTCGGGGCCCACGCCCGTTGCTCGGGGCCCACGCACATCGCCCGGGGCCCACGCCTTTCGCCCGCGGCCCACGCCCGTCGCCCGGGGCTCATCGCGCACCCGAGAGGAAGCGCGATGCTCGTACCAGCTTCCTACGACCGGCAATGAGTGACATAACTCGCCGCGCTATTTTTACACACATTAATGAATTCGTTTGCATATGAAACATTTCTCTCAATAAGAGGCCGCGGGGCGTAGCGTAGCGCAGGTCCACCTTCAAGTGGGTCCGGGTACGATCCTGCCGTATAGCCTTATTACCGCTTGCAAACAACATATTACGAGAGAACGAGCACAGATGCTGTGGCGCATACGAGATCTTCGCACCAGCTCCGATGACTCGTTACTTCGCAATGAAAGCTTCGGTACAGAACAGAGTAGTGAGTGAGTGAGCGTGGTGTGTGGCTCAGGTCAGCGCGACCTACTCAACGGTAAGGTACAGGACATACACCCGCACTAGCTGCAACAGTATTATGTCAATACACACTTATTATTCACAGATGAACATTATGGCAATACCAAGCGAGTATGAGCGTGGCTGTGGGTGTCGGGGCGTCACCCGGGCACCCGGGCGCTGCCACCGGCCGCCGGGTGGCACCCACCGCCGCCTAGGCGCCTGGGCTCGGGACGGGTGCACTACACTACACAACACAACCGTCGCGGCATCGTAGGCACATTAGCTACCAGTTAATACAGTCATTTGCTGTTTATACTTTCATGGTGCAAATAATACTTACTCATTTAAATACACCAGTAAAAGTCCGCGATGTATTCATATGGGACTTGACATTCGTTAAAAACAGCGAATATAAATGATTGAATTTGCACGCCCAGCCGTTCAAAAGCGCGTTTACGTATTTTCAATACACGATAATGTACGAGTGCGTACATTGTACATTACCTCCATTTAAACGATAATGTACAATCAAGCGCGTTTCCTCGCGGTTGCGCAATGTAATATCAGCGAGGTGCTTTGTGTTATGATGTCCAATACTATTATTGAAACTAATTTAAGGGTTCGTTTCCAATTAATATTATAAAAAATGGAGAACGATGTGTGTGGTGTGTGTACGTCCAGGGCTGAGGGTGTGGGTGGTGTGTGTGGGCACTGACCTGCGGCGCGAAGCCCAGGAAGGAGAGCTTCCTCTTGCCGGAGCTCATGTCTCAGCGCGCGTGCGGGTCTCGTGCCGGCGGCCAGCCGACTGTACTCTACTGTCGGCCGTCGGCTGTCACTGCACTGCGCTCACTGCCCGCGCGCCGCGCCGAGCCGTCGAGCGAGCGCGTGCGCCGCCTCTTCTCGCCTCACACGCCACTCTTGACTCGGTGGGGCAGCCCTAGCCAGTAGGCACCTCTACTCTACCCACTACTGCCATCAAACTCATTCTGATACTACCTAATTACACAATATAGCTGAACAATAATCATAAGCTTTATGTGGCCTGCCCTGTCCCAACTATGTGTGGACGGCGCTCTTTGTCCTTTATACCTACAACTTTATATAGGTACTCAGTATTGGTGCAGGGCTGGGGCTAGCCGGCCAGTTGTGTGTAGGAGCTGACTGACTGCGTAAAATTACTTTACACTCGACTCACTCATCTCATTCATACTTGTCACCAAGAGCCCGAAAGCTCTGCTACTCGCAGCTGATCACGACTCACGACACAAAGCGTCTTCCCTCTGCCTACATTGACAACGGACTACACCTCCACTACACCTCCACTACACCTCCACTCCACATACCCAACCATCTCATCTAATTTTCATTAAAGAAGGCGGAAAGTCTGTAGCAATAAAAATAATTTCAAGGATATTTTTAAATAAGATTACATTGTTTTATAGTTGATGAGATATGATATCTCCTATCTAACCTATAAGATCTATCGAACATATCATTAATATTTGTTTGTGCGTTGTCTATGTTCTCCTACAGTCACCATTTATCTGATTACGATTTAACTTTGGCGAGTTGTTGCCCGCCATCTCGGAGGTTGCGGGGCTGCGCGGTTCGAATCGTGCTAACCTTGTTTGTTCGTTTACTGACTGTATGTACTCACTACACTCCGACGAGTGCCCGTCTTCATTCGCTCTGTTCAACTGACACACGCCACATTATTTGCTATCGGGTTGGATGCCTTGTTTGCGCAAGTGCTCAAGAGCTCCCAAGTGAGCCGCGCCCCATGTACCGTAACTGTTTAGATGTTCACCGGAGCCACACCACAGCCGCTCATCAGCCACTAGTCAGCCACTCTGCAGCCACTCCGCAGCCATTCCTCAGCCAGGCCGCAGTCACTCCTCAGCCACTCCTCAACCGCGCTGCTACCTCGGCATACCTCTGATACACCAACTTCTACTCTCGTGTTTAATTAGTTTAATATAATACACCGAGAGGTACAAGCTTAAAATCATTTTACATTATGACATTAAAATAGACAAAATGTCAACAAGGCAGATGCGTCATAATGGCGTAAAGGCCTCTGTTCTGAATAGTGGAGAAAAACATCATCAAACGAGGCGCGTTCAGTAAGTAATGTAATGAGAATGATTATATACTTATTGAGGGTAATTTGAAGAAATCATTAATACTTATTATCGCTTAGGTCTTTGTGAAAAAGCCCAAAAACTTCGTTATCGCAGTGTCGAGTAAAGTGATCGCATTTGATTGTCTTGTCGGGGTGGTCGGTGAGTGATGATCAAAATGTATAAAATGTAAATTCTTGCAGTGATTAAATACTGTGCCTTGAAAAACTTTTTTTACCTGTTTTTTTTAAAAGATACGGATAACATAAGGAAAGCATCCTCCGACATATTCTGCAATGGCAAGATAGTGGGCAGTTTAAATGAGCAATACAATGTATTCTAAATGACCGTCGCTCGGCCGACGTTCGACTTTAGATGTTTTTATTGGTTTATCGCCGTATTATAGTACGTTTTGTTGCTGAAAAGAACTTGATAAAAAGTGCACAAATATTGTACAGGATCCATCAACCCGTGGTGGCGTTGTGGTTGAAGCAACGGTCTGTTATCTGATGGGCCCAGGTTCAAATTCCGGCCTGTACCAATGAGTATTTCTAAGCTTAAGTACCTAAGTACATAAGTGATTTTATTATATTGATTTATTTATTTAAGATATGCCAACAGTGCACATATTCAAACTTTATAGAGTTTTTTTATGTATGAATAATTAATTAACAGTGACTCCTCATCAACAACAGAGTGGGCAACTCGTTAGTGATATTCCTGGTATTGCTAGCGGCTAGAGGCTACGGTGACTGCTTACCATCAGGTGGGCCGTATACTTGTGTGCCACTTTAGTGATTTAAAAAATGAACGGTATTCGCGCGTTGGGTCCCAGAATGCTCACAGATGAGGGCAACAAGTCTGCAGTTGGCATGATCAGGCAGGCGGTGCTCGTATGTTGACAGACTTAAACATTTTATAATGACAGCATTCATTAACCAAATTGACTGTACACGATTACTGAGCAGCTAACTTTATAGTTCTGCGTGTTTTGCCACGAACACGTATTGCTCCTCTTGTGCCGCCCTTACGGAAGAGCTTCCGTTCAATTAACGGAAGATTAGAAGAAGAATTCGTAAAATTAATTAATTCCGTTCGATGAACTATGATACACAGCACTACACGCATCGCATGTTATTACAGTATTAGTATTGAGAAAGCGCGGCATTTCAAGCAAGCTATTACAGTACAGACTCATCGGCTTAGCATGTGCGTTATCTGTGTGTCAGTCTGTGTTACAAGTTTTATCAAGTATTTTGTATGCCGACGACATTGCCGTGAGGATAAAATATTAGCTTAGGCTCAAACGAGCACTTGTTTGGTTGATCACGTGGTTCCCACCGACCGCGCCGCGCCAGCTGCTGTGCTGAGCCGGCCGACCACTGCGTGCAATGCGACCGATGTCATATAGCCCGGGGCGATGTCATATAGCCCGGGGCCATGTCATCGATTCAAATACCATTTAATTTACACTTTTGTATTAGGAGTGCGATTTATTTATCGGAACATAACAGGTACCTATGTATAGTAACACCACACAATCGTTACGGTCTGTGTTCCACATGGCACATAGGACACTCGCCCCACAAGAGCACGCGCCAACTTAGTTTATGGATGTCTTGTCACCTTTGTTAGAAATATACAAAATGTGTGTGCAACAGAGAGAGCACGAGCAGCGTGATGGGACCACTCCGCTCCTATAGTTAGCATGGCACACTACAGAAGAGATCTGTCTGACACACGGGACGTAAGCAGGCTGACCTTTGTTACCTTACCCAATTGGTTCCTTAAATAAGGTCTGTACTACATTACCTCGTGTTCGTGCGGTACACACCAATAGCAAAGTATAATACTCTCCATATGTTAGTCCCAAAAACGTTTGTTCTAATTGTTAGTGACATCCAGTACTGTAGGTAAGCAATGTATTGATACAACTCCATCGTACGAATGTGTACACGCCGGACACGCGAGTCAAACAGTACGCTACGTGATCAATAATAGGGTGTGTGTGCCCGCACTCATGCCATATTTTATGTCGCGAACCTCGCTTACTATCCAGTTGGGTTATCCGTAATGCTATATTTTATGTCGCGAACTTTGCTTACTATCCAGTTGGGTTATCCGTAATGCTATATTTTATGTCGCGAACCTCGCTTACTATCCAGTTGGGTTATCCGTAATGCTATATTTTATGTCGCGAACTTTGCTTACTATCCAGTTGGGTTATCCGTAATGCTATATTTTATGTCGCGAACCTCGCTTACTATACAGTTGGGTTATCCGTAATGCTATATTTTATGTCGCGAACCTCGCTTACTATCCAGTTGGGTTATCCGTAATGCTATATTTTATGTCGCGAACTTTGCTTACTATCCAGTTGGGTTATCCGTAATGCTATATTTTTATGACGCAGCACAAGATCTAATATATAAAATTCTCGTGTCACAGTTTTCGTTGCCATACTCCTCCGAAACGGCTTGACCGATTTTGATAAAAAATTTTGTGCTTATCCGGTATCTATGAGAATCGGCCAACATCTATTTTTCATCCCCATAAATGCAAAAAAAAATTGTCCACACGAGCGAAGCCGGGGCGGGCAGCTAGTATATTTATAGTTATCTCCTTAGTAGTTGTTTTGTTTGGTCCCGCCGCCACCATGACCCCCGCGCGGTGCCCGCCTCACCTAACACATAAGTCCACATTACTAAACAGACAGTCGTAGCGCAGTGCCGTCAAATAAAATTAATTCCAGTGTAATGATGAATATTACACATTAATTTGTACAAGAGAATCGGTATATTGTATGTACTAGCTACTGTCCGTGACTATGTCCGCGTTGACCTTAGAATGTCAGAGGAACCAAAAATTTTCCGGGATAAAAACATTTTCCCGGAATAAAAAGTAACCTATGTGTTAATCCAACTTATAAATTATTTGTGTTCCAATTTTCATCCTAATCCGTTGAGTAGTTTTTGCGTGAACGTATATCATCCCATATAATATTAGTAGGATGCTAGTCAGTTACTAGGGTGGGACATGTGACACTCGCGCGTGCATTGTGCATGTAATGTAATGTAAGTGCGAGGACTGAACTTGTCCCCGGTGCAGCGGTGCAGCGGTGCAGCGGTGCAGCGGTGCAGCGGTGCAGTGGTGCAGCGGTGCAGCGGTGCAGTGGTGCAGCGGTGGAAGAGCTCACTGCATGTTGATGAATACCGGTATACATTTTATTTTGACAACAAAATATTTGGTTGCACACCGAATTTGACACGAGTAGGATCACCATCGGTAGCCGTGATGATAAATACTTACTTATTGTGACTAGTGCCACTACAGCACAGGGCACAGCCCACTGCTGGGAACAATACTCTACGATAGAGCTTGTTACTTGTAATGGGACCTAGTAACAGGGCACAGTATTACTCGTATGGCCATCAATCAGGAGGTCTCTGTGCAGCTGTGTCATCAAGCATTATGCAATCGTATTGTGTGGTGTGGTGCTGTGGTCGCAGCGCAGCCGTCGGAAGTGGTTATAATGATGTGGATTCATTTTGCGGGCCCCTGTGTACAGGGTACACTCTACCCTGGTTCTGTTCACCAGCCATAGAGATCTAACGAAAGATGACGAGCTCCTATGAAACAATCTGTATCGATCATTTCTGGCAGCTAGTACATGGTCTCCCTACTCGCGGGGATAGTCCGTTGCTGGCAAACTGGCGGGCTCGGTCCAGTGTGTGTTGTGAGTTACAATGCGATCTGTGAACTGTGTAACTGTGGTTATTCTCGTTAACTTAGGTGAGTGACTCTACGATGGTAACCATTGTTTGTGTTGTCTGCTCCGTGCAGGTCCGTCTGCCCAGCTGTGGTGCTCACTTACAAGCAATCGCGTCAGTGCGGCCGCAGTCATTGTAATAGCCAGTAGTGCAGTAGTCACCATCTGTAGGCTAGTCTATCAATTAGGACTATTCTCTTTAGGGTTCCATACCTTAAATAGTTAATTTAAAATTATTTGCATGATCTTTTATAGAATATGCTCAGCCGTGTTTTAAATATCGATTTTGATAATCGTACATGGATTCAGGTTTCCTTCCCAATAAGGTATGGAGGTCTGAATATCCGAAAAATTTCGAGTGTAGCGCTACCAGCATTTCTGTCTTCAATTTTTAGCACGCGCGATCTCATTGGTAAGATTCTGTATCCGACACTCAGTGACTGTCTCGTGGCTAGCTGAAGCTAAAAATGCTTGGTATTGAGCTGCCGGTCCAAACACAAGCGAAACTGAAAAGCCATTCTCTATTGAAATCATCCTCTAGCTCTCCTGAGCGTGCTCGTCTCTTAGCGGTTGCTGAGTGGGAGTCAGGCCTCTGGTTGCAAGCTGCGCCCTCGCTCAATACGAGTACATTCATGGATAATATAACTTTTCGTTCAGCAGTAAGTCTAGGGGTTTGATTTTGATGGGTCACTATATTAGAAGTCACAAATGTACTGAGGAGCACCTGCCGAGCTAGCAACTGGTTGTACTTTCCAGGTGGTGCGCTGGCCATGATGTTACCAACAGAGGTGGTGAGCCAGTACAATCTGGTGCCCTGGGTTGGCCTCCTGCGCTACACTATTGGTAACTATTAACAACAGAAACAACACAAATTAAAAAAAACATATAATAGCAACACACAGGCAACACTAGGAAAGACATGTGCAGGTGCAGGGCAAAATATACAAAGCCGTTGTGAGGTGTTGGTGCTATGTAGTGTTGTGGTGCAGGGGACAGGCGCGCGTACACCGGCATCACGCTGATCAGCGAGCGGCACGCGGTGGGCGTCGCCAGCGAGCTGGCGGTGGTCGAGCAGGACGCCTTGAGGTACACCCCGTACACCACACTGCTCACACACTCCACTCTCCGGCGCTACGGCGCGGCGGCGACCGGCGCGTGGCGTCACTGTTGCCGGCTGGCATCACTCATATACATATACCTATTTAATTTAACTAGTATGGAACAGTTGATCAGGCAGCTTATCCGAAACATCCACAGTTTGGCGTAAATATCAAAATAAAATAGTTTTTTCAGTTTTGGTCCTAGAAAGACGGACGTTTATAAACGTATACTCTTTGATTATTTTAAGGAAGGACTGAAGGTCTTGTATCCATGTCATGAAAAAATAAATAATGATATGAGAAATTTAGTAACAAGTAACAACCAGGCAACAGAAAATAATAATTTAAAAAAACAATATTGGACTTTTTTTGCGGGAATCAAGCAGAGCGGTAGAGATATTTTCCAGTGTCTCGTAAATTGTGATATTATAGTAATTTTAAATGTGTATTTTTGGTGGCGTTTTGTTCAGTCAAGATTCATTTAGATATTGATATGAGTAGCATTGGAAATAATGCTATAATACGACTTTTGGGTTAAGTGGTATCATTTTGGTCCTCCTTAAAGCATTTCACTGATTTAGAAGAAAATCATTATCTTATAACTTTTTTTTTGGAAAGGTTAGCTATAGTTAAACCCGGGACCATAAGCGCTGTCGTTGAAATGTAGCAATTTTATAAAACGCGCGAGCAGTCGCAGGAAATTGCTAGTTTTATAAGTTTTCATGTTTAGTATTTGAGTTTTAGTTTTTTTAAATACCACTTATGTGTCAATACTGGCAATACTTACTATCACTATGACCTATCTGATCTGATAGTAAGCGGTTACCGAAGCCCTGGAAGCTTGCAACCCCAGGGGTCACTCACGCGGTGCTGAGCTCTTAAAGTGTAAACAAATATTTCGTTTGTTTATGTGTTGTACATACCAGCCCGTTCAGACCGTGTGGGTAGTAGTATTGTGACCGGTGTGTGTGTGTGTGTGTGTGTGCAGGGCGCGGAGCCGCGCGGTGTTCTACCGGGCGCGCTACGTGTCGGTGACGCGCGGCGTGGAGCGCGTCACGCTGCACCCGCACTACCGCCGCCACCGCCTGCACAGCTCGCCGGCGCTGCTGCTGCTGCAGCCTCACCCACACGACTCCCAACGATGTTAAGCACCGTTATGAATACTAACAACAAGTACCTATGTATACATCGGGACCAGACAAATCCCTATAATGAATTCTAAACACTGCTTAACGTATCAAACCGTGGTAAGTAGGTATCTCTCCCTTTAAGTATGTGCAATGTTTCCCACACTATGGTTGGTATCTAGTAAAGTAGGTGTACGATACGATATAATATAATGGTCGTATTAATGTTCCACCAGTGAGGCCGGTCCAGCTGTTCAACAGGCCCGGTCCCCACTACAAGTATATCTACAGCCTCGGGTTCAATGACCGTAAGTAGCCGGCACCCTGCTGGAGACCAGTGACGTGTAGACGTCACTGGTCTCCGGCCGCTGACGTCACTGGTCTCCGGCCGCTGACGGGACTAGTGCTGCCTCACGCTCTCTGCTGCAGGCCACGGCGTGTTCGAGCAAGTGGCGCACAGGATGGCGTTCGTGAAGCCATCACAATGTAAAGCCTTCTATAAAAAAAAACAGGTAGCGTGCTCTTATCTTAGGTTCTATAATGTATTTGTCTACAACACATACAATAACACAAAATGCAAGTTCAAAAACTAAAACTCGACTACGGGATAATCACGCTTTAAAAAGGACCTTGACACATGAAAATATTCGTTATTCGTAAACGTTCGTAGACAGCGACGGCGGACTCGGCACCTGACAAGTGACATGTTGGCACCAAACTATATCTCCCGTGGAAGATGGCCCGTAACTATATCGTAACCGATTATATATATACTTATAACGAAACTGTAACAGGTCCAATTCTGAACATTGAAGATATTTTGTACTTTTATTACAGGTAGCTGATGCTATAATTCGTAGCTAACACAAAATTTCGTTTGAAAAAAAATTGGGGTTCCGCGCAACATTTAAAACCCATGAAATTGTGTACAAAATCTGACCGGTTGAACTTCCACAGGTAGATGGCTGATGCTAAAAGGCGGAACTTAGGCTATTTTTATGTTGAAAAAAATTAGGATTCCGCGAAACGAAAAAAGCCATTGAAATTGTGAACAAAATCTGAACGGCGGAACTATCACTGTTGGCGGAGGTACAGTCCCCAGCCGAGGTACAGGCTCCAATTTTATGGCGAAATACACAAAAGTACCCAATTCGTCCTACTGATGATGATATAAGGCGGCACTTACGTTACTTTCGTTGGTAAAAATATCAATCCGCGCAAAAATATTAAACCCATGAAAAAAATCATTCCACGCGTACGAAGTCGCGGGAACAGCAAGTTAAGAATAAAAATACTTTCATCGATATTTGCATAGGAAACAACAATAGTTATATCTCGAGTTATTTTAATATTACAACACCACACAATAAATAACACAAGATATTTGTATTTAAGAGTGACCCCAACCCCCGCTGGGGCTTCGCCCCTGTAGGCCATGGGGATTGCGCTTCTTCCAGTTTCAATCTATATATATATATAAAAGAAAGTCGTGTTAGTTACACTATTTATAACTCAAGAACGGCTTTACCGATGTGGCTGAAAATTTGTGAGGAGGTAGCTTAGAGCCAGGAGACGGACATAGGACTATTTATTCCGTTCGACAGTGTTCCCGTGTGACTTGACATAACACATCAGTCACTATAAAACGTGGTATAACAAAAAATAATCAGACTTGGAATAACAAAACACAAATGACAGCTATGTAATGGACGTATGGTTCACAATTTGAATTTTGTAAAAAAAAAAGCTTAATAATTTTGTCTATGAATGATAGGTTGAAAATATTATAAAAAGCAAAGATTTGTATTTTTGTGGGTTTGTATTGAATAGGCTCAGAAACTACTGGACCGATTTCAAAAATTATTTCACCGTTAGAAAGCTAAACTATCACTGAGTAACATAGGCTATATATTATACTAGCTGCCCGCCCCGGCTTCGCTCGGGTAGACAAAATATTTGGTAAATGTCTATAGGCTCCGAAACTACTAGACGAGAAAATAAAACTTCAAATTAACAGTAAAAATACTTCAATCAACATAGGCATAGCATTATTATCCAGTCTCCAGCTGTTTCGGCGAAGTTGTACATGCCAAGTCCGACTGGTTTTACCTGGAATATCATTTAAAGATAAACCATTTTCTTCTATTTACAAATGATACTGAAAGATCAATATTTATGAAGCAACTATCGCTAAAACTTATCGTTTTTTCAGGTTAAAAAGAAATCCCAATCCCGTATCCCATGGGAAACCCGTCATTTCATGGGATGATACATTATTTCTCTGTCGCGCATTTTTTTATATTGCATTTGAACAGACACGGCTGATTTACAATTTTAGTATAGCTTATTTTATATATATGGCAAGACAACGTTTGCCGGGTCAGCTAGTCGTAATATAAAATCATAATTCATTATTACGAGAATACTTTAGAGCGTATGAATAATCAATGGCTTTTTGTTTTCATTCATTTTCATTACAAAACTCACACGAGGCGGACTCCGTCCTGGAGCCATTTAATTTAAAGTATTGTTTTTGTAAAGTTCTCTCAACCTGATCAAAAAGCCTTGCTAATGCTAATGCAATACTCATAAAATGAACACAAGAGAGCTGGTCAGGTGCATACTGCAGAGCGTGCCGCCCGAGCACTCCTCGAGCTCCCCACTCCCCACTGCCCACTCCCCACATGCGGTCAGGGACTTACCATTACCAAAGGCACACCGCACTACTTACATTAAATACAAAGTTACAGTAATTAAGAGAGCTACAATAACTTCACCTGCAGCAATAACTCATAAATATGTAGTTATTGTATAATATACAATGTCCCTACGCCGCACTACTACTACCTGGCCTAGGTGACCGGCAGGTGGCAGGCCAGCGGCTCAAACAGACATGGCATGGCTTGATGATATCTTCTATACCACTTACTGACTCACTCATCTTGAAAGAACAACATGTTTTAGGCCTACACACTTGAAATAAGGTATGTAGGTTCCAAGAAACATGTAGACCGCGCCGTAAAATATGTTTTGATATGCAACACCCAAATGAATAAAAAAGGCCTGTTAGTTTGTATGGGCGGTGCAACTGCCGCATGCCGGGCACAGGACACCAGACGGATAATGTATGTAGAAAAACCACGACATTGTAAGCGTAATCTATACATAACAAAATAATAATTTAAAAATTGTTTCACTGTCTGTGTGTTCCGGCTAATCTTTGAAACGTATGGACCATTTTAACGGGACTTTCACTGACAGATAGTTGTTTTTATTAGGCTAATTAAATGAAAGTGTGTTGTGTCTCAGCTGGACATGAAGTGGATGTGGCCGCGGCACTGGGCGTGCTTCAGGCAGCGCGCCGCGCGGGCCGCGTGCCTCGGCGACGCGGGCCACGCGCTGGCCACGCTGGACGACCGCGACTGGACGCTGGTGAGCACCCACACCCACACCCACACCCACACACGCTGCCTCTCAATCCCTTTTACAAATTTTTTGTATAATACACTAGCGGACCAAGAAATCGAGCCACGCACCGGTTTCAAATACATTTATGTGAAAAAGTCCGGTGTAACTAAAAAAACCGGCCAAGTGCGAGTCGGACTCACATACCGAGGGTTCCGTACACACTTGTAGGTGAGGTTAAAGGTAGGCGAACTTCAAATGAGGTCATTATTCGTCGGTGACTCTCAACAGCTGCGGCAACAGCGAAACAGGATTATTTTTAGTAATTTCGCATTAAAAAAAAATAGTAATGTTAGATATGTATGTATGATAAGAACATGTTGTGCAGCTAGGGCTGAGCATCCTGGGCCCGGGTTGCGCGAGGCCGGCGCGCTTCCTGGCGCTGCAGACCTACCTGCCCTGGATCTCCGCGGCCATAGGCTCGGCCTCCAGGAGGCAGCGGCCACCACAGCCGCCACCGCAGCCGCCGCCGCACCCGCTGTCCATGTGAGACATCCTCCACGCCCGCAACCAATAAACAATCTAAATGACCCGTGGAGTACCGAAATAAAATAAAAAAATATTCTTATGCTCGTGGTCAGCTAAATAGATCTGAATATATCCACTATGACATGACGTGTAGTGTGGTAGTGCGCCGCTGTACAGCTACAGTGCGTAATGGTTTCTTTCACCATTTTACAGGTACAGTATCTTGTTTTTTTATTAGAATAAAGTATCTCTGATTCATATTTTGTAGAAAAATAAACTTAGACTTTGCCAAATTTCATGATCCGTCCGGGCAATTTTCGTAAGAAGGTGTCAAAAGTATTTGCTGCACGTACTACACATTGTGATGACCTACATAAGGGAAGTGCGAGTGGAAACAGAAGCCGTGGACTGTCGTCTAACTTTTGAGATCAACTTGACAAAGCACAAAATTCTTGTATTAGTACGTGAGTGTCAATGATGGAAAGTTACAGAGTGGAGTTTAATTAGTGGAGCTGTGGTTGCATCACTTGTAACTGAGGCTAGAGGATCCTCATTCCTCCGTGCAATGTAGTAGATAGGTACTCGTAGTTAAGTAGGTGTTTGGTTTGTGTATGTGAGGCTAATGGCCGCATCGCGTCGCTCGCAGGCCCGCCGCCGCGCTGCAAGACTGGGACAACTTCTACATGTTCAAGCTTGGCGACGACACCGTGGTGCTCCGTCCCTGTGAGTCCCAGCCCGGCCCCAGCCCTGTCACACAGCGCCCTGCATACAACACACACTACCTACCTGTCGTACAGCGCCCTGCATACAACACACTCTACCTACCTCTCGCACAGCGCCCTGCATACAACACACTCTACCTACCTCTCGTACAGCGCCCTGCATACAACACACTCTACCTACCTCTCGCACAGCGCCCTGCATACAACACACTCTACCTACCTCTCGTACAGCGCCCTGCATACAACACACTCTACCTACCTCTCGCGCAGCGCCCTGCATACCACACACACTACCTACCTGTCGCACAGCGCCCTGCATACAACACACTCTACCTACCTCTCGCGCAGCGCCCTGCATACCACACACACGACCTACCTGTCGCACAGCGCCCTGCATACAACACACACTACCTACCTGTCGTACAGCGCCCTGCATACAACACACTCTACCTACCTCTCGCACAGCGCCCTGCATACAACACACTCTACCTACCTCTCGTACAGCGCCCTGCATACAACACACTCTACCTACCTCTCGCGCAGCGCCCTGCATACCACACACACTACCTACCTGTCGCACAGCGCCCTGCATACAACACACTCTACCTACCTCTCGTACAGCGCCCTGCATACAACACACTCTACCTACCTCTCGCGCAGCGCCCTGCATACCACACACACGACCTATCTGTAATTTTTCGAAGCCGTGGTGGCCTTGTGGTTGAAGCAACGGCCTGTGATCAAATGCGCCCAGGTTCAAATCCGGCCTGTACCAATGAGTTACTCTAGGCTTCAATACAGTGATTAATCACACCATGACCTAAAAAAGAGAGGTAGGGCGAATTGGGTTTGCCCGTGGGTTTTTCCATTAATATGTTACACTAGCTTTTGCCCGCGGCTTCGCACGCGTGGTAAAGAAGTCAATATCTGAAGTTGTAAATGATAGCTTATGCCCACTGCTACACATTTTTATGGATTTAACTTAAAAAATGTAGGTTTTTCATACAAACTTTCATCCCCTATTTTACCCCCGTAGGGATGGAATTTCCAAAAATTCTCACATACGTATTTATTTATTTTTAACTGAAAGGCCAAATACCAATTTTTATGCGCTTAAATTAAAAAACGACAAATTTTCAAACAAACTTTCATCCCATATTTTACCCCCTCAGGGATGGAATGTGCAAAAATCCTGAAATACGTATCTATTTATTTTTAACTGAAAGGCCAAATTCCAATTTTCATGCGCTTATTTTCAAAAACGACGGATTTTCAAACAAACTTTCAACCCCTATTTTACCCCCTTAGGGGAGGAAGTCCCAAAAATCCTGAAATATGTATTTATTTATTTTTAACTGAAATGCCAAATACCAATTTTCATGCTCTTAACTTAAAAAACGACGGATTTTCAACCAAACTTTCAACCCCTATTTTACCCCCTTAGGGGTGGAATTCCCAAAAATCCTGAAATACGTATTTATTTATTTTTAATTGAAAGGTCGAATACCAATTTTCATGCTCTTAACTTAAAAAGCGACGGATTGTCAAACAAACTTTCAAGCCCTATTTTACCCCCTTAGTGGTAGAATTCCCGAAAACCCTGAAATACGTATTTATTTATTTTCTACTGAAAGGTCAAATACCAGTTTTCATGCCTTAAATTTTCAAAACAGACGGATTTTCATACAACAATTTCATCCCCTATTTGACCCCCTTAGGGGAGGGAGTCCCAAAAATCCTGAAATACGTATTTATTTATTTTCAACTGAAAGGTCAAATACTAATTGTCATGCGACAATCTTCAAAAATGACGGATTTTCATACAAAACTTTCATTCCCTATTTTACCCCTTCAGGGGAGGAATTTCCAAAAATCTTGAAATACGTATTTATTTATTTTTAACTGCAAGGCCAAGTACCAATTTTCATGCGTTTATCTTCAAAACTGACGGATTTTCATACAAAACTTTTATCCCCTACTTGATCTCCTTAGGGGTAGAATTTCCAAAAATCCTGAAATACGTATTCATTTATTTTTAACTGAAAGGCCAAATACCAATTTTCATGCGTTTAACTTAAAAACCGACGGATTTCCATACAAACCTTCAACCCCTATTTTACCCCCTTAGGGGTGGAATTTCCGAAAATGCTTTCTTAGTGGATGTCTACGTCATGAAAGGTACGTACTGTCAAAATTTCAAGTCTGTACCCCCAGCCGTTTAGGCTGTGCGTTGATATGTCAGTCAGTCAGTCAGTCAGCCTCTTCTTTTATATATACACACAAGATATATTGGAGCCGCCCGACTGGGGACTGTACCTCCGCCTTACAGAAGACCGCAGTGATATATTAGGTCCTTACATATGAAATTGGCGTTTTTCGTACTGGCCACTTTAATCACGAATTTCTCCTCTTTGGTAAGGAATTCCAAATTCAAATTTGTACAGCTATAGACTCATGTATTTGTGCTTCGATGATCGTCATTCATTTGTTTTTTTTCTTCTGTTTTTTTCTGTTTGCGTCACTCATTTTACAAAATGGAAAACCTTAAATATCGCATTATTTACGAGTACGAGTTCCGCCGTGGCACTAGTGCTGCGGAAACAACTCGAAGGGTGAATGATGTGTATGGCGGTCGTGTTGCAAAAGAAAACATAGTTCGTTTTTGGTTCCAACGTTTTCGTTCTGGAAATTTCGACCTGCAGAACAAGCCCCGTGGACGGCCTGAGACTCATGTTGATAATGAAGAGTTGAAGGCTATTGTGGAAGCGGATCCATCGCAAACCACGTCCGAGTTAGCTGCAGGCTGCAATGTTAGTGATAAAACTGTTTTAATTCACTTGAAGCAAATTGGGAAGATTAAAAAGCTTGAAAGGTGGGTACCTCACGAATTGACTGAAACAAACCGGCAAACGCGCGTCGACTGCTGCGTTACATTACTAAACCGGCACAATAATGAAGGTATTTTAAACCGAATCATTACCTGTGATGAAAAATGGGTTCTTTACGATAATCGGAAGCGCTCAGCGCAATGGTTAGATCCTGGCCAGCCAGCCAAATCCTGCCCCAAGCGAAAATTAACCCCAAAAAAGTTACTTGTAAGCGTTTGGTGGACTAGTGCCGGTATTGTTCATTACAGTTTTTTCAAATCTGGCCAGACTATTACGGCTGATGTCTATTGTCAGGAATTGCAAACCATGATGGAAAAGCTAGCGGCTAAACAACCTAGGCTGGTCAATCGCTCCACGCCACTGCTGCTTCACGACAACGCTAGACCACACACTGCGCTACAGACGGCTACTAAATTAGAAGAGCTTCAATTGGAAAGTCTAAGACATCCTCCGTGCTCCCCGGACCTTGCTCCAACAGATTACCATTTTTTTCGAAATTTGGATAACTTCTTGCAAGGGAAAAAATTCAACTCCGATGGGGCAGTCCAAATCGCCTTCAAAGATTTTATTGATTCCCGTCCGACTGGTTTTTTTAGTAAAGGGATCAATGAACTACCTATGAGATGGCAAAAGTGCATAGAAAATAATGGTTCATACTTTGATTAATTAAATATATTATATTAAAAAATATTCGACTTTTTGTTCCTCCCATACAAAACGCCAATTTCATATGTAAGGACCTAATAACACCACTCTGATGTAGTGTTGTGTTTCTGCGGTGAGTAAGGTTGCCAGTACTCCACGAGGATACGCTGCGCTAGCAGTAATGCTGTTAGCACGGTAAGTCCTCATCTACAAAAAAAGGGTTGGCAACTCGTTAGTGATATCCCTAGTATTGCTATCGGCTATAGGCTACGGTGACTGCTTACCATCAGGTGGGCCGTATGCTTGTGTGCCACCTTAGTGCCCGCGACTGCGTACGCGTTTTTTTTCAAGCATTTATTTTTTTCGCGGCACCCTAATTCGTTTAGCATCAGCTATCTGCCAGCGAAAGTTCAACTGTTCAGATTTGTTGACATTTCATGGGTTTCATATGTTGCGCGGTACCATTATTAATAATATAATAATAATGTTTATTGAAAGGTAAAAAACACCCAATACACAAAAAAAAAACAATAAAATTAAGTACATAAATTACCTTACACTATAGTCATAAAAGAATTAATTTATATTATGAAACATTTTTTTTTTTTTTTTTTTTTTTTTTTTTTTTATTTATTTCTTTATACATAATCTAAATATAACCTGTTCATTTTCTATTCGGGTCATGGTGCACAGAAAGCCAGTATTTAAAAATTGAAGAGTCCAGGCACCCCGCCAGCGTACCCAGGATCTCGTTATCAGAGGATCTTATACGGTTCCAAAATGATGCGGTTCGTGACCTTATGATAGCAAAGAAATCAGGAACCTTAGCTCTGGCAAACATTGCCGACGCGCTGCAATATTTCGACTGCTTCATCAAAATTCGATATGCATCGTTATATTGTATTCTGATGTTGTTGATGGCACGTCTAGTGAATTTAACCCAAAGCTGACAAGTGTAGAAGCCCAGGCAAAATGTCCTAAATAGAGTCTTCTTCACCTCGTCACTACACCTAGCGAACCGACGCGCAAGCATATTGCACCGAACCGACAAGGCCCGACGTTCACGATCTATATCCTCGTCGTCCGTGAGACCCTCGGTCAATATATGGCCAAGATATCTGAACGTGTCAACCCTCTCTATTACATCATTGTCAAGGTACACGGGCGGTGTCTTATCCGGACCCCTACCGGCACGGAACACCATCATAACTGTCTTACCGACATTGTACTTTAGCCCATGCTCAAGAGCGTAGCACTCACAGATCCTCAACAGCCTACGCAGACCCCTGATCGAAGGGCTAAGAAGGACCATATCATCTGCATAACTAAAATTGTTCATGCAGGTATTACCAATATGACATCCGATCCTGGTCACTCTTAGCCTCACGATCAGTTCGTCAACATAGAGGCTGAAAAGGTCCGGGGAGGTCAACCCGCCCTGACGGACCCCACATTCCAGTTTATAGACATCAGACGTAGCATCACCCCACCTAACGTAGTTAACTTGGTTTTCGTACCAGAATCTCAGCAGGTTCAACGTTTGAAAAGGTACATTTGACATGAGCAATTTTTCCCATAGTAAACTATAATTTACACGATCGAAGGCACGACTCAAATCAAGGAAGCAAGCATACACCGAGGTATTTCTCTTTTTGTAGTAATCTACCGTACCCTTTAGGCTAAATATCGCAGAATCCGTTGAGAGCCCGGCACGGAAACCAAACTGAGCATCGCATAACTTTATGTTATTTTTTATGCTAGGGTGAAGCAATCTCTCTAGTATTTTCCCCATAATAGTACCAAGTGAAATCGGTCGGTAGTTTCTGATACTGGAGAGATCTCCTGTCTTGTTCTTTGGAACAGGGACCACTACTGTTCTCATTAGTGGTTCAGGCAGGTAGCCCGCATTAATACAAGCATTGTATAGGTTCGCCAAAGCTACGTATACATCCTTACCAGCATACAAGATGTGTTCCAGGCTTAATCCATCGAAACCTGGAGACTTTGCCCTTTTCATTTGACGGACAACTGAAGCCACGTCCTCTGCCTTGTAACTAACTCTGTCAGTAGTGTGCGCACCCGACATAGGCGGAACAATCGCATTCCGAGCCGGCAGTGGATTAACACTGAAGTGGTGTGAGAATAAATTAGCAATTACTGTCCTGTCATGCTCACCTTCCACGCTTACAGGAACACTCGATTTATAATTGCACGCTTTTGTAGCTTGCCAGAATTCCACAAAGTTCTTATCGGTTTGATGCATTGCCAATATATCCATCTTAATTCTGTCTTCATTATTCTGACACCACCGCAGCTTGTTTTTAAATGCCGATCTGCTGTTAATCATATTTCTATACACATCACCTGTACATGGCTTCCCCTGGCATCTCCAGTTTGCATAGTGTAGTTTCGCCATTTGATGATAGTATCTAACGTGATAGTTCCAACCCAAAATTATTTTAGGCTTCTTCGGTGCACCATTGGAACCCTTAATACTATTTTTAGCAGCGGTTTGCAAAATGTTAATTATGTTATTATAAAAAATGTCAATCTGATATGTATGTTCACTACAATTAAAAATTAAACAGTTCTTACATTCACTTGATACAGACAGAGAACTAAAACTACTACAGCATTCATTATTATACACATTTATCTGGTCAGCATTTCTACGACCCCACTTAATGCCTCGCAGTTGGTCTACGATAGGCAGGGCAGCTTTACCTATCACTGAATTTAATACACACGTGATTTTTAGCGGAAAATGATCCGACCAGAAGACACCATTATCCACATGTGCACTTATAACTGTATCACGAGCAGCCCCAGTCACGACGCAGTGGTCCAGCCATCTTCTTGTACCGTGTATCTCACTTATATAAGTATATGTGTCAGCAGGAAGCAGTTCCCTGTCTACACATACTAAGTTGTGGTCCAAGCAAAAACTTCTCAGGTCTTCACCAAATCGTGACCCGGGATGGGCATTGTAGTCACCCAAAATATATACTGCCTCAATATTACTATCATCAATTAGTGCCGCAACACCGGCAAGGCAGTCAGTAAAGCCAATGAGGTTCTCCTCAGAGTCCGTCGGCATGTATATACTAAGTACCAAGAACTGACACTTGTCTAGATTTATTTGTACTGCTGCTAATCTGTCACAAGCGCAGTCCACAATTGATACATTAGGAAATGCAGATTTACGCCATAGTATTGCTAAGCCCCCGTATGGACGTCCCCTAAGTACAGCAGCAGATGTGTCGACTGACGACTTCGCAAAACACCCGAAGTCATCACTGATTTCATTTACAAAGCCAAGATCGTGTGGCAGAAGCCAGGTCTCTTGCAGTGCCACTATATCCGCTCTTTTACATAAAGATCTTTTTTGTTCCACTGACCGTTTGATACTTCTGCAGTTGAACGTCACCATATTTACCGTTAATTTGTTTGCCCCATCCATCATTATTATTATATTATCTAATCATTATTATTAATCATTATTATTTTTCCAAAATAAGAGACCTCGAAGTTACGAATTATAGCATCAACCAGTGAAAGTTCTGTTCAAATCGGCCCAACCTTTTGGATTTGTTCACATTTTCATGGGTTTTATTAGATGACCCTAACAATTTTCATGGGTTTTATTAGATGACCCTAACAATTTTCATGGGTTTTATTAGATGACCCTAACAATTTTCATGGGTTTCTCACTTATTTATAACGGACAAAAAACAGAACACAATTTTATAAAAACAAATACGAAGTGTTACGAAGAAGTAAAATATTAAAAATCTGATCTGAACTGTATTTTCAAAGCATGTGTTGCGCGGAACCCTAACTATTCTTCCGAAATAAATTAAGCCTTAGTCACTGCCTTATAGCATCAGCTATCTGCCAGTGAAAGTCCTGTTCAAATTGGTCCAGCTGTTTCAAAGTTATATACCTCATACTCGTAGTATTAACTCATATGAATATCGTGCCAAGGTTAATTTGAATCCGTTCAGTCGTTTCGGCGTGATGCGCGGCCAAACAGACAGACAAAAATGAAAAAATTACCGATTTTGGTTCAGTATCGAATTGTATATGTAGAGTTCCATCATTGTTTTTTAAATATCTTCAGTACATAATTGGACCTGTTACAGTTTTATTATAAGTATAGATAATATAATAATCAATGGCATGTCGGTAACATTCAATGGGCTGATGTGAATGTGAGGCTTGTTCCAGGGCCCGATAAGACGTCGGTAACAGAGTTTAGCACGTGCGGAGAGCGAGACGGCACCATCATGTACCGCGAGCAAGGCAACTTCTCCGTGCCCAGCCCCAGCGCCGCGCTCTACATGGTGGGCACACGCACACACACACACACACACACACACACACACACACACACACACACACACACACACACACACACACACACACACACACACACACACACACACACACACACACACACACACACACACACACACACACATGGAGAGTATGTAGTCCCTGGCTGGAGGCTGGAGCCTACTTTTTGTCCCACGGCCACATAACTTACACTCAGCGGACGCACTAACTACTGTAAATACTACCGCGTGTCAATGTTATACCAAACTATTGCCACACAACATATCAGTATTCTTACAAGCACATCGTTTACTTACCTATGTGTGATAACAGACAAGGTAGGCCAAGAGAAGAGAATACAACCGCTATGGGTCTAGGGACTCGGCCTAGCTCCGTTAGGCAGTGAGTCAGGGTGATAGGAATATCATTCATGGCAGCTTGACAAAGATCATCCGAAATCCCATTGTGGAATTAACTTTTCGCCGCCACTTCCTGTGCGAGCGGCATGTGTGGGATGTCGCAGACCCCAGATACGAATTGGGCTCGCACACCGAGGGTATTGTACCAATGTACATGGCCACCAAAATAATTATACTAATTGACAAAAAAAAAATACACAATCTCGATTCTCTATCAAGGGCTATCATTATCGGTGTTAGTTCTCCCTGCAGCTGCAGGTACCTACTAGTTGTTCGCAGTATAATATATGATACTCTGAGCTACTAGCTACCTATGGTATGGTATGAATAACTCCATTGGGTGCATAGTAATACGCGTGGGAATAGGTACATGCCGAATGCATCTGATGGAGGTTGTGCGGTGGTGAAGCTCGATGCTTGTGTGTGCGCAGCTGTCGAACCTGAACACGCTGTTCTCCAGCTACAGCTGCGTGACGCTGCACTACCGCGGCGCCGGCGCAAGCCACTTCAAGTAGGTGCCCGCCTGCCCGCCGCTGGTGACGCTCACCTCTCCCTCCCTCCTCTCCCTCGCCTCCCTCGCCTCCCTCGCCTCCCTCGCCTCCCTCGCCTCCCTCGCCTCCCTCGCCTCCCTCGCCTGGCACTGGCCTATGTTACCGTGAGTACCAACCCATCACTGTCAGGAAGCACACGCTCGCAGTCGCAGTCGCTTCACATACAGTATACAATACACCAATTAATATGGATAATTGGTGAACGTCGAGGACACATTTTATTATGAGTGTACGAACGATAGGTATCCCAAACATAATAATATATTCATGACTACTTAGTGCCGTTAACACACTTTGAACAGTTCTTTATCTGTTAGTGATCAAAATCCGTCCCGGAGATAAGCGTGCACGCAGTGCAAACAAGCAGTAATACAACATTGAGTTATTTTAATACTAGGTTTTATTCGGCATTAAGCATAACAATAAGTAATCACTTAGCCTGTACTTATTCTTATGCATCAAGCCCTTTCATTTGAAACCCATATCGTAGGGTTAATGTTATAATCTCCATCTTGCAGCGGCCGCCATATTCGATAAAAATTGGCGGAATTTAAGTACATTGTCACTGGACATAACGCCAAATTTCAATTCAATAGTACGCTGGAAAGTGGGTCTTTATCTTGCAAGATTTGATTACATACACACCCATGCAGATCGACCTGACAGGTGAAGTGAAACTAACTTAGTTCAGCATGTAGGTGATAGGTATACGTGCTTTGCTCTGTTACACCGCGGCACCACTCGCGCTCCAATAATATTGAACTGTCCTGTGCTCATCATCTATTAATTTATTTATTTAGCGCAACTACTGACGACAGCAAATCATGATAGTAATTTAATTAAGGTAAGCAAAGAAGTGAAGCCAAGTGATAGAAAGTTACAGAAATGATTAATGTATAACATAGCCGATTGATTTTTGTTACTTCTTCTAGTCGGCACGCGTTCAACTACAACAATTTAAAATAGTGAACGGAAGAATATTGTAATGAATTAGAGCAATGGTATAGATAGAGTATCGAGGTTAGGTTATTAATTATGAGTATCCCTACACTGCAAGGCCGGAGGACACATGTTCCGCAGACACTCGATACTCACACTGACGGAGGAACGGACTGAGGAGTCTCAGTAATAATTCCGGTACGGTACCCTAAAACTACCGTCTAGGGATAGGCTAGTAGGCTACTACATGATGTGATTCATCCGACATATTATCGAATGACTAGACACTCCGCACGGCTATAGTGGCTGTTGCTACTCGTTCGATAAGCGGAGGACTTCATAATTGGATTCATCGAGTGAGCTGATTTAAAAAAGCTCGTATCTCATGTAGCGGTAGCGGCAGCAATTGAGTGAGCGTGATGGTTTTAGGTTCTGGTTGGACTGGGGCTTCCACCAAGACGATGTGGGACAGTTCATGAAGCGCCTCCCGCTGGAGCAGCTGGGCGCGACGCAACCGCCACGCGTCGTCTCCGTAGACGACCACTGGCACAAGTACCGCCGCATGCGCACCGCACACCTCATGTTCCGCTTCTACATCGAGCGCTTCGCCAAGTTCGAAATCATCTTCTACGGCGACCTGGCCACCACCAGCACAAGTGAGTCCTCAGACCAATGGTTCATAAATATAAAAAAAAATCAGTTAAGGCTCTTTCTGTAGAGTGGCACGACAAAGGGCAGCCATGTAGACCATAATGTAGGATAAGTGGTTGACTTACAGCGTATGAATTTAATTGATACACACGTGAAACTGTCGTCATGCAAATATCCATTTGAGAACCAACCCAAGTAAAGGTAGAATATTGAATGAATTGATGTTAAATATTTCATTGCTGTTTAATCTGTGGTTGCGGGAACCGTAGCCCTAATTTTATAAGTCTGATTAAATCTTCGTATACCCCAACGTAATTGACGCAACATTAAAAATATTTATATATTTATTTAATAATTGCACGTGTATTACATTATACAGTACTTATATCTATAATACACACCCTGTAGGGCACAGCGATTGGGAGGAATATGCTTAGTGACCATTTACCTCTTCAAGTCAAGGTAAATCACTAATATATCAATTATGAACTGCACTTAGATGGGGTACTCCGGGACAAGTTTGTTTGGCATAAATAACAGCAGGGGTAAAATTTCGTTTTCAGCGATGCCGACGACCACCACAACTTTGACCTATCGTCGAACAACGAAGCCCAGGCGGCCTAGCCTACGCTCAACTCTACGTGTCAAGACTACGAGAACCATGGCAAGAACTACGTCGACTACTACTACCACTACCACAACTCCAAAACCCTCTACCAGGACTGTAAAATATTTTACCATGACCCGTTCTACCAGACCTACGACTCTACCAACAAGAGCTACAACTCCAACCACAACTTCATTGACCACTACCACGACTCCGACAACTACAACCATAACTCGGGCAACAATAACCACTATCACTACCAAAACTCCTAACAGCCCAATCTATACTTTGACATCTACTATTGCGACTCCATCAACACCTAACACAACTCCAACAACCACTATCACGACTACAACACCGCCTTATACTAGCACAACCGCAGAATTTCCACCGATATTTCTTGGACCACCTCAGGGAAAATCAAACTGGGATTTAGATATAGGAAAATGGACCACTCCATCGACATTAAGAACTACTTCTGTCAATCCCAAAACTACAACCACATCTCCGAAAATCACAACCAAAACTCAGCCAACCATTACCGCCACTCCTATTACAACAACCACCATTCAAACAACTACAACCACGACTCAAAGGACCACTACCACGACCGCTACTCCTACTACCAAAACTCCAACAACCGCCATCAGGACCACAACACCGACAACTACTACCTCGACTCCTTCTACCACTGCTGTCACTCCTACAACCACAGCAACAATTCCTACTACCACTACCTCTACTTCTAGAACCACAACCGCAATACCTACTACCATGCCTCTAACTACCACAACCGCTACTCATTCTACAACTATCACAACTCCAACAACCACTATCACGACTACAACACCGACTTATACTAGCACAACCGCAGAATTTCCACCGATATTTCTTGGACCACCTCAGGGAAAATCAAACTGGGATTTAGATATAGGAAAATGGACCACTCCAACGACATTAAGAACTACTTCTGTCAATCAAAAAACTACAACCACATCTCCGAAATTCACAACCAAAACTCAGCCAACCATTACCGCCACTCCTATTACAATAACCACAATTTCAACCACTACAACCAAGACTCAAAGAACCACTACCATGACCACAACACAGACTCCAAAAACCTCGCCTCCTACTTCAACAACAATCCCTGTAACCACTCCCTCAAATCCTTCTACTACGACCACAACACCGATAACTACTACCTCGTCTCCTACTGCCACTACTGTCACTCCAACAACCACAACTTCAGTTCCTACTGCCACTACTTCAACTCTTACTACCACACCCGGATTACCGACTACCACGAAGTCATCTCCACCTATTACTACTAGTATTTATACTACTACTATTGCACCTCCTACAACCACCGACAGAATTCCTACCACAATCGCTACTCATTCTACCATTATCACAACTCCAACGACTTCAACCACTTCCACATCAACAATTTCTACTACCCCTAATTCTACTCCTAGAACCACAACCGCAATACCTACTACCACGCCTCCTCCTACTACCACCACGCCACCGACTACCACAACCTCTACTCAATCTACACCTATCACTACTCCAACAACCACTATCACTACTACAACACCGACTCATACTAGCACAACCGCAGAATTTCCACCGATATTTCTTGGACCACCTCAGAGAAAATCAAACTGGGATTCAGATATAGGAAAATGGACCACTCCAACGACATTAAAAACTACTTCTGTCAATCCAAAAACTACAACCACATCTCCGAAAATCACAACCAAAAC
Source organism: Falcaria lacertinaria (assembly GCA_951449985.1). NCBI lineage: Eukaryota > Metazoa > Arthropoda > Insecta > Lepidoptera > Drepanidae > Falcaria > Falcaria lacertinaria. The sequence goes on from OX602108.1 coordinate 13,903,964, forward strand.
TCAGCCAACCATTACCGCCACTCCTATTACAACAACCACCATTCCAACCACAACAACCAAGACTCAAAGAACCACTACCATGACCACTACACAGAGTCCAAAAACCTCGACTCCTACTTCAACAACACTCCCTCTAACCACTCCCTCAAATCCTTCTACTATGACCACAACACCGATAACTACTTCCTCGACTCCTACTGCCACTACTGTTACTCCAACAACCACAACAACACCTACTACCACAACCGCGACTCCCATTACAACTACCACAACTTCAACAACTTCAACCACTTCTACAACAACAATTCCAACGACAACTACTTCTTCTCCCGGAACCACAACCGCAATACCTACTACCACGACTTCTTCTCCAACAATTACTACTACTATCTTTACTACTAATATCGCATTTCCTACTATAACCACCACACCTTCTACTACCACAACCGAAACTCCCATAAACACTACCACAAGTCCAACAACTTCAACCACTTCCACAACAACAATTCCAACGACAACTACTTCTTATCCCGGAACCACAACCGCAATACCTACTACCACGACTTCTTCTCCAACAATTACTTCTACTATCTTTACTACTAATATCGTATTTCCTACTATAACCACCACACCTTCTACTACCACAACCGAAACTCCCATAAACACTACCACAAGTCCAACAACTTCAACCACTTCCACAACAACAATTCCAACGACAACTACTTCTTCTCCTGGAACCACAACCGCAATACTTACTACAACGACTTCTACTCCATCAATTACTACTTCTATCTATACTTCTAATATCGCATCTCCTACCACAACTACCACAACTCCTACTACCACAACCGCGACTCCCTTTACCACTACAACAACAACTTCAAACACCACCGAAACAACGATTCCTACTAGCACTACCTCAACACCTACTACAACGACCACATCACAAACAACTACTACATCGCCTCCTATAACCACAACCGCGACTCCATCTACGACTATCACAACTTCAACAAGTTCAACCACTACCGAAATAACCATTCCTACTACCACAACCTCAACACCTACTACAACGACCACTTCACAAACAACTACTACCTCGCTTTCTACTACCATGAGCACTACTCATTTTACCACTATCACAACTCAAACGACTTCAACCACTTTCACAACAACAATTCCTACTACATCTACCTCTACTTCAAGACCCACAACCGCAATACCTACTACTACGGCTTCAACTCCAATAATTACTACTACTATCACACCTCCTACTACAACCACCACACCTCCTACTACCACAACCGACTCTCCCATTACCACTACCATCACTCCAACAACTTTAACCAATATCACAACGACAATTCCTACTACACATACCCCTACTCCTAGAACCACAACCGCAATACCTACTACCACGACTTCTACTCCAACAATTACTTCTACTATCTATACTACTAATATCGCAACTCCTACTATAACCACCACACCTCCTACTACCACAACCGAAACTCAAAATACCACGACCACACCTCCAACAACTTCAACCACTTCCACAACAACTATTCCAACTACAACTACTTCTTCTCCTAGAACTACAGCTGCAATACCTACTACCATGACTTCCACTCCAACAATTACTACTTCTATCTATACTTCTAATATCGCATCTCCTTCTACAACCACCACAACTCCTACTACCACAATCACGACTCCCTTTACTACTACCACAACAACTCTTACCACTACCGAAACAACGATTTCTTCTAGCACTACCTCAACACCTACTACAACGACCGCATCGCAAACAACTACTACATCGCCTCCTACAACCACAACCGCGACTCCTGCTACGACTATCACAACTCCAACAAGTTTAACCACTACCGAAATTACAATTCCTACTACCGCAACCTTAACACCTACTACAACGACCACATCACAAACAACTACTACCTCACTTCCTACTACCATGAGCACTACTCATTATACCACTATCACAACTCCAACGACTTCAACCACTTCCACAACAACAATTCCTACTACATCTACCTCTACTCCAAGACCCACAACCGCAATACCTACAACCACGGCTTCAGCTCCAACAATTACTACTACTATCTATACCACTACTATCGCACCTCCTACAACAACCACCACACCTACTACTTCCCCAACCGAAACTCCCTTTACCACTCCCACAATTATTTCAAACACTACCGAAACAACGTTTCCTACTAGCACTACCTCAACACCTACTACAACGAACACATCACAAACAAATACTATATCGCCTCCTACAACAACCACTACACCTACTACTTCCCCAACCGAAACCCCCTTTACCACTCCCACAATTACTTCAACCACTACCGAAACAACGATTTCTACCAGCACTACCTCAACACCTACTACAACGACCACATCGCAAACAACTACTAGATCGCCTCCTACAACCACAACCGCGACTCCTGCTACGACTATCACAACTCCAACAAGTTCAACCACTACCGAAATTACAATTCCTTCTACCAATACCTTAACACCTACTACAACGACCACATTACAAACAACTACTACCATGAGCACTACTCAATCTACCACTATCACAACTCCAACGACTTCAACCACTTCCACAACAACAATTCCTAATACATCCACCTCTACTCCAAGATCCACAACCGCAATACCTACTACCATAACCTCAACACCTCCTACAACAACCACATCACAAACAACTACTACAGCGCCTCCTACAAGCACAACCGCGACTCCTTGTACGACTATCACTACTCCAAAAAGTTCAACTACTACCACAACTACAATTCCTACGTCCACTACCTTGACTCCTAGAACCACAACCGCAATATCTACTACCTCGTCATCAACTCCAACAATTACTACTACTATCTATAGTTCTACTATCGCACCTCCTACTACAACCACCACACCTCCTACTACCACAACCGAACCTCCCATTACCACTACCACTACTCCAACAACTTCAACCTCTTCCACAACAACAATTCCAACTACACCTACCTCTACTCCTAGCACCACAATCGCAATACCTGCTACCTCGACTTCAACTCCAACAATTACTACTACTATCGCACCTCCTACTGCAACCACCACACCTCCTTCTTCCACAACCGAAACTCCCATTATCACTGTCACATCTCCAAGAACTTCATCCGCTACCACAACTACTACTCCTACTACCGCTACGTCTACTTCTAGAACCACAACCGTAATACCTATTACCCCGACTTCCATTCCAACAATTACTACTAATATCTATACTACTACAATCGCACATCCTACCAAAACCACAACAACTCCTACTACCACAGCCGCAACTCTTTCTATGACTAGCGCACCTCCAACATCTTCAACCGCTTCCACAACATTTCTTACTACACGTACCTCAAGACAAACTCCTACGTCCACAACACCGACAACTGCCACCCCGCCTCCTACTACCACAACCGCTACTCGTTATACCACTATCACAGCTCCAACGACTTCAACCACTACCGAAACTACAATTCCTACTACACCTACCTCTACCCCTAAAAACACAACTGCAACACCTACTACCACGACTTCAACTCCACCAATTACTACTTCTATCTATACTTATACTATCGCACCTCCTACTATAACCACCACACAACCTACTACCACAACCGCGACTCCAATTACCACAACCACGACAACTTCAACCACTTCCGAAATTACAATTCCTACTACCACAACCTCACCACCTCCTACAACGATCACATCACAAACAACTATTACCACAACCGCTTCTCATTCTACCACTATCACAACTCCAACGACAGCAACCTTCACCACAACTATTCCTGCTGCCACTAACCTCTACTCCTAGAACCACAACCTCAATACCTACTACCACGACTGTAACTCCAACATATACTACTTCTATCTATACTACTGCTATCGAACCTGCTACTACAACCACCACCTATCTTTCTACCATAACCGCGACTCCTACTACGACTACCCCAACTCCAATTACTTTTACCACTCCCACAACAACAATTCCTACTATTACTATCTCAACTCTTACAAATAGGACCACAACAGCGACAATTACTTCCTCGACTCCTACTACCACTACTTTCTTTCCGACAACCACAACTACAATTTTTACTACCAGTACAACAAATACTTCTACTACGACCAAAACACTGTTTTCTTCTACCACTATTGGATCTCCTACTACCACAACTTCAGCGACTTCAACCACTATAACAACAACAATTCCTGCTACCAAAACCTCAACACATACTACTATAACTGCCACAACTACTTCCTCACCAACTACCACCACAACTGCCACTCCGACAACCACAACAATAATTCCTATTTTAATTACCTCAACACCTACTAAATCGACCTACCTACCTCAACTCCTTCTAACACAACCGGAATACCTACCACCACAACATCAACTCCAACAGTTACAACTACTATCGCACCTCATACTCAAACCACCACAACTACTACTGTCACAACCGCGACTCCTTCGACAGCCATTTCAACACCAATGACTTCTACTACTACCACAACACCTTCTAGGACGGACTCTACACCCACAACTATTTCCTCGCCAACTACTACCACTACTGCCACTCCAATAACCATTACATCCACAACTTCTACCTCACTTCTTACTACCACTACTGCCACATCAACAGCTACAACATCGAGAACTACTACCTCACCTCCTACTACCACTTCTGCCACTCCAACAAACACAATATCAATTACTACTATCACTAACTCAAAACCTTCTATTCCGGCCTCAACACGGACAACTACTACCTTGCCTCCTACTTATACCACCACTTCCACAAAAAACATTCCTACTACTATCACCTCAACTCGTATCTCTACAACCGAAACTCCCACAACTCCAACGACTTTAACCGCAACAACAATAACAACAACAATTCCTACTACGACTACCACAAAAATTTCTACTACGACTAACACACCGATTTCTTCAATCACCGTTGGAACTCCTACTACCACAATCGCAAAACTTACTACCACGACCTCAACTCCAGCAATTAATACTTTTATTTATACTACTACCGCCCCTCCCACAGCCACATCCGCGACTCATTATATCACTATCACCACTCCAACAACTTATACCACTACCAAAACAACATATCCGATTTCCACAACTTCAGCATATACTACAACGACCACATCAGATACAAATACTACCTTGCCTCCAACAACCACAACAACAATACCTACGACCACTACCTCAACTCCTACTACTACGACCACTGCACCGGCTTTTATTGCCTCGCAGCCTTCTAGCACAACCTGGACTCACTCTACCAGTATCACAACTCCAACAACCTCTACCACTACCAAAACAACAATTCCTACTACACCTACCTCATCACCTACAACTACGACCACAACACCGGCAACTACTTCCTCGCCTACTACTACAACTACTGTCACTCCAACAACAATTCCTATTACCACTTCCACAAATCGCACCACAACGACCAACTTATAAAACTTCAGGCCCGAAGGAAGCTATAATGAGGATTCACAGAGATTTTATTTGTAAAATAAGCTGAACAATGAACATAAACATATTTGACAAGCGGAAGGATGTCACACATAGACAGTAGTGTTGCCATTTTTGTCATACAGTAAATTGTTTACATCTAATTAATAATTTAACACTGGCCCTTGAAACTAATATTGATATCAGCATTACCAAATAAAATTAAAGTTTAACAAAGGAACAAGACAAATTTTAGTTTCTTCAATAAAGCTAACATGAAAATAAAGTTTTTTTGAATATTTTCTTGCGTAATTGTAAATCTCTTCATTAGTTGTATGAGATTTCTTATAATACAACTCATACAAAGTCTCTCTACTTTTCCTTATAGTTGCCCAGTTACCAAATTTCAATTTCTTATTTAGCTTCATCTTTCGTCTAGGTCAGGCCTTATTAAATTCACTGCATATAACGTAATGTAATTTTTGAAAACATTCAAAGGGCTCACTAGACTTAGCATTGTACATTTTTGATTCTAAATTATTCCTAAACCTTTCCAATCTATTCCTAGACAGGGGTCTACACTCATGCAACTAATTGAACCATATGATCTGATATAATGCCACTTATTAGCGACTTATTTTTAAATATATCCATTTGATATTATATAATCAATCCTGGTGGACGAAGTGGCTGTTATTCTTTTGGGCTCATTAAATATAATGTCTAAATTAAATAATTTGAAAAGATTTTAAATAAGCGTGCCTCAGTTGATATTTTTAAGGCATCTACATTAAAATCAGCACATTAACAAGTTTTTTATTTGTATAATAGTGATTCCCTGGTCGGTACACCACTAATAAAATTGTTTGTGCCAAATAGACTAAAAGTTTCATCAATTATGTCGTCATAATGTGCATTAGATTATTTATACAGTACTAGCTGTGCCCGCGACTTCGTACGCGTGGAATTAATTTTGTTGTTTTCAATTGCACCGTAAAATAATAACTTATAAAAAAATATGCCTAAGTTATGCTTATAGCATCAGCTACCTTTCAGTGAAAGTCCTGTTCAAATAATTACCGCCGTTCGGATTTTGATCACAATTTTATGATTTTTATTGGTTGTGCGGAACCCATTTTTTTTTTCAAAATTAAAGTAGCCTATGTTACGCCCAGTAAAATCGGCTATCTTCCAGTGAAGGTTTCGTTCAAATCGGTCCAGCCGTTCGGATTTTGTTCACCACTTTATGGATTTTTATTCGTTGTGCGGAACCCTAATAATTTTTTGAAAATGAAAGTAGCCTATGTTACGCCCAGTAAAATCAGGTATCTACCAGTGAAAGTGTCGTTCAAGTCGGTCTAGCCGTTTCGGAGATTACCCCAAACAAACAGACAGACACCTACCTAATACATACATAAATAGGGACCCTAATAACATAATAATAGGCTTCGTACGCGTGGAAGTTATAGACAAAAACCTTTTCTTTTTTTTTTGTCTGGTTGTCTGTTTATTTGGGGTAATATCCGAAACCGCAGGACCGACTTGAATGGAATTTTACTGGGCATATTTTTTTTTTTAAATGAAATGAAGATAGATAGATAGATAGATAGATAGATAGATAGATAGATAGATAGATAGATAGATAGATAGATAGATAGATAGATAGATAGATAGATAGATAGATAGATAGATAGATAGATAGATAGATAGATAGATAGATAGATAGATAAATAGATAGATAGATAGATAGATAGATAGATAGATAGATAGATAGGTTTAGGTTTAGGTTTAGGTTTAGGTTTAGGTTTAGGTTAGGTTAGGTTAGGTTAGGTAAGGTTTTTTTTTTCTTTTTTTTTTTTCGTCCCTCTGACATTGGTCAGAGCCTTTTTATAAATTTCTAAATAATTACCAAAACTTATCCTATTTCTTTTTCTTTGTGTTTGAAACGTTTATTCTCATAAGAATTAATGCATTCACTTACATGAGAACTTATAAACAAAAAACTTAACATAATTGTGTACATTTCAATTGTAGCAGGAGGTACCTGGTCTACTTTATTATAGTAAAGTTTTAGTATTTAAGGCGTTTACAATTCAATCCATCGCTCCACTACATAGACATAAGAGGAATAATGTAACTTTAAATTTACTGTCAAGCCAAATCTAAGGTGGGTAGCTTAAAATGTATCCATCACAAGTATGCAGAGTATCAAATAATCTCACTCAAAACCAAATAATGATTATCAGATATGAGGGTAGAAGTAGCACAATTCACGCCGATCAACAGCAACTGGAAGCGACTAGCCGAGCGTATATTGAGAGTATAGGGATTATGTGGAAAGTAGATTTTAAATTAAATTACATACTTAGTTACATATTTTTGATTATTTTAATTATTGAATAAAAAGTTACTGCAATATTTATTCTTGTTTTGAGTCGAAAATATTATCAAATAATAAATGTGTTGAATTACTAATTATTAAAATGATTTTAAGCAATTTTTTTTTTTTTTTTTTTTTTCTTGCTTCAATTTTGCTTGTCAATTTTATAATGCCCTAAATTTCACTTATTTTTATGTATGGTTTTCCTCCATAGGGAGGACATAGGTCCTCGCAATAATCCATAAATGTTTTCTGGGTGTCTTTTGACCTAATTAACTTTTTAAAATTTTCTATTTCTATTACTTTTCCTAATTCCTGCTCTACTTTGTACCTTTCTCTCCCGAAGGCAGGGCATTCGGCGAGGATATGCCCGACAGTTTGGCTCACGCCTGGCTCACAAAAGCACGTTGGGTCCTCCTTACACTTGAACCTGCTCAAGTATTCGGAGAACCCACCGTGCCCGGTAAGAACCTGCGTCATCACGCCCTCCGGGCGGAGCTGTCGGACAATCCTGTACGCCTCCACTGCGTCCGGGAGGAACATCTTTGTTCCGCTGGCCGTATCACCTTGCTGATAACGCCGGTTCCATTCGTCAAGTGAGTTCTTGCGAAGCTCTCGCTTGACGAATGACACCGGACACCCGTCATAGTCTGGTCTTTTCTTGGAGTGCAGAGCAGCCTCCTTGGCTAACTGGTCCGCGCGCTCGTTCCCCTCCAACCCCGCGGTTAGGTTAGGTTAGGTTACCGGCTGCATCTGTGGGGGTGCCCGTACCTCTCCTGCGCAGCCCCAGCGGGGTCGCGGGGGAAGAGGAGTGTCGGTATAACGATGCGCCGCTCTCCCTATCCTCCGCGACCCAGTGGTGCCGCACCACCTGATGCGGTGTGGTGGGTCGGTCGTGGCGGACGCGTGGTGCCGCGGCCGTCGAGTGGCTGGCGGAGGTTAGGTTCCCCCTCCCCCTCGACGGGTTCTCGGCTTGTCGTGCCGAGGGGGCTCAGTAGCCGTGGGACACCACACACGGTGAAGCGAAGAGGAACCCGAGGTGGGTCGCGTCCTGAGACGTCCGGACGTGACGGGGGCCGCGCTGCGTTTGGATTCCAGGCACACCACTACCGCGGGTCGGCTGCGGCCTGCGGAGCTGCCTCACTCTGCCGCCGTAGTCCGGCCTTCGCGGCCCGTGGGGGTGTCCGTACCTCTCCGGCGCGGCCCCAGCGAGGTCGCGGGGGAAGAGGAGTGTCGGTATAACGATGCGCCGCTCTCCCTATCCTCTAAATATTAAATATTATCTTCGATGAAAAGGTGATGTTGACTGAAGATATCTCTTTCTACCACATAGAAGCTCTGAGGGATAGCCTATAGATGGTTATCGTCTCAGAACGAAAGCATATTCATATATGCTTTCGTTCTGAGACGATGACCAGTCTAATTTGGAATCGCTAAATTGCGGAATTGCGGATTCAGACTAACAGCGTGGAAGAAATCGTAAAAAACTTTAGTTTTCGCTCAAAATGATTATTGTTCTGAGGTTTTTCGTATACAAATGAACTGTCATATTAATAAATAATTAAATAAATAATTTAAGTTACTGACATATTTTTTGGAAAAGGAAATCGAATATGGGTTAGATGCGTTAGCGATCTTTAGTTATTATTCTTCCTATCTATGGCATGGCAATCAATCTTCTTCAAGGACTATTCATGCCAATTATTTCACCAACCGCACGTATAAAGACAAGCATTCACACTTTATTTTTAAAAACAATTTACTAAAAACTCATTCATATTCCTTAGCGAGCTGTAGTTATTATTCTGAGGTATAACGCACACTAGAGAATGTATTTCATTCTACCTTTCTCTAATATAATTATTAATTTGGGATGTTCTTGGAGTGGAAACACAATGAACGTTGCCATACCTTTATAAGATAAGCTTTTGTGTTTGAAAACAGATTTAGAATTTAAAGGGCGATTATTTAAGTAGTAACTACGGAAAGTTCATATGTACAGATCTGTCAAATGAATCGCTGAATGTGTTGCTAAGCGCAAATCTCGAGAGCAGCTGAACCGATTTCGCTAATTATTCTTTAGATTAATCGTTGAAGTACGAGTACAGACAGACAGACGGACAACAAAGTGATCCTATAACGGTTCCTTTTTACCTTTTAAGGTACGGTACCCTAAAAAACACCGCACACGTAACTCTTGCATTAAAAGTGTTATGGCATGGCAAGGAAATACCCGATCTAATCATTCTGTGTTACCGAATCGGGCCGCTCATTCTATTGTAAACATTTCCCTGCCCTCCTATACATTCCCTTGGCCAGAGAGTATTAGCCAATGGTGCCAATTCTGTTGTAAAAAATCACTAAATTAATTTGACAGTACCTTTAGGTATTACTATCCTTATTTAACCCCGCACATGAGAAAGGGATAGTAAGACTTTAAGAACTGACAAATTAGTTTAATTTAATGATTTTGTACAACAGTATTGGCAACAATATTTTTGTGTTTAACGCGACGTTTATGGTGGACTTGCTATGAGACATCTGTAAGATTTTGTTACTTACTTGCTCTTTCCTGTGACTTCATCCGTGTGGAAGTAGGACAACAGCCTTGAGCTAAACTACATTATTCAGACAACATTATTTTACCCGACTACGGCGAAACTAAAAGGCTTATGATTTTAGCAATCGATGTATGTACATATGTTTGTACTTACGAATATTCCGCCTAAACTATTCATCCAATTTTGATAAATAAGGTGTCAATCGATTAGTTATTGTGGCCCAGGTAAGAAAGTCTGATGTTACATATATTCCGAGTGAGGATGAAGGTGCTGGATCGACTGAATCAGGTGAATCGGAGCATAACGTAAGAGGTGTCAGGTTGCGGAAGAAACCAGAGCGGTATGGACAATTGAACATGTGTGCTGATCATACTGTGGAAATGTGGGATGATACTGGTGATCTGACTTTGAAGGAATCATTGGCAGGGCCAGAGAAGGAGCAGTGGTTAAGTGCAATTAGGGATGAACTGGACTGTTTTAGTGAACATGATGCATGGGAGTTGGTAGATGTTCCAAGTACAGGCACGGTAGTGAAATGCAAATGGGTTATTAAAAAGAAATATTGTGACAAACAAGTGAGATATCGTGCACGATTAGTTGCGAAGGGATTTACACAAAGACCTGGTGTGGACTATGATGAGACATTATCTCCTGTTATAAGACATTCAACTTTGCGTTATCTATTTGCATTGAGTGTACAGTTAGATATGGACATAACTCATCTAGATGTCACTACGGCATTTCTCAATGGTCATTTAAAAGAAAGTATATTTATGCAGTTACCTGAATGTTTCCCTATTGTTGATTGTAACAAGGTTCTTAGATTAAAAAAGGCCATTTATGGTCTGAAACAGGCTTCCCTAGCCTGGTATGAAAGAGTCAATGAAACTTTATGTGATTTAGGTTATGTTAAGAGTAAAGTTGAGCCTTGTGTATTTTCAAAAGATTGTCATGAAGAGAAAATGGTAATAGTTGGTCTGTATGTAGACGATTTCCTTATTTTTTCAAACGTAAAGTCTGAAACTGATAAATTAATTGATGCTTTAAGTGCCAAATTTAAAATTTAAAATCTTGGTGAAGTCAAACAGTATCTAGGCATGAGAGTTAATGTTGATAGAAAAACCTGTGTAGTAACCCTTGATCAGGAGCATTATATAGAGCAGTTGATACAAAAATTTAACATGTCAGATTGTCACACAGCGAAAACACCTATTGAATGTAAACTAAATGTTGAAAAATCTAGTGTGTGTAAAGATAATATTCCATATCAAAGGTTAATAGGATGTTTAATGTATCTTGCAGTGTTGACTAGGCCAGACATAGCATACTCTGTCAGTTACTTATCACAGTTCAATAATTCCTATTCAGATGTTCATTTTACTTATGCTAAAAAGGTTCTAAGATACTTGTATAACACTAAAGATAATGCTTTGAAGTACTCCCAAGGAACAGCAGATTTGATTAGTTACGTAGACGCCGATTGGGCAAGTGACGCGTTAGATAGACGGTCATATACTGGTCTTTGTTTTATGAAAAGTGGGTCTGCTATTTCTTGGGAAAGCAGAAAACAACGCACAGTGGCGTTGAGTAGCTGTGAAGCAGAATATATGGCATTATCGGAAGCGTGTCGAGAGGCCATATATTTGCGTAGATTGGAAACAGAAATAGTTGGGTTTTGTAATAAAATAATTTTATTTAATGATAGCCAGAGTGCATTAAAACTTGCCAATAGTCATCAGTCACACAAGAGGTCCAAGCACATAGATGTGCGTTATAATTTTATAAAGGAAGTTAAGGATGATGAGATTGTTGAAACTAAATATGTTGGGACTTCTCAGATGCCTGCTGATTTATTGACAAAAGGTCTGTCTTGGGCAAAACATTATAAATTCATGGAGGTTTTGGGGCTTGTTAAAATTTAGTTTTGTTTGTGTTGTAACTTAAGTAATTAACTGTTTATTTTTCATTTCGATATAGTGGGGGTGTAATTTATTGATATCGAAATGATTTGATTAAATTATAACATTGTTTTTATACTAGTGGCAATACTAAGGAACTAGTTTAATTAATTAATATTTGTTTAAGTCTGTGACTGGTTGTTCCCTTTTGTCTATGTAATATGTCTATGTTTAGTCTCTGTGCTGTTAGTGAGAAATATAGCTGTGCGTCTAAAAAATAATCTTGTGTTTTATATTAACAATAATATATAAATAGTCATACAGAGGGTTATCACTAGCGCGTTACTAACCTTATTCTTGAGTGACTAACAAGCACCTCATATCCTTAAGGAGCCCTGGAAAACCTTACTACAGAAACACTAAGTCACACTGGTGTTATTTGACCGCGACTCTCTGTAAGGCCAAGCTGCAGCCCTAATACCACCTAAGTACCTCACTACAAATATGTCGGCCACCATATGAACTTTTTCACTGGCGACATCGTTTTTAAATGTACATTGTGATTTATTCTCCTGTTACAGGCAACTTCGTTCACATGGATTTAATTTAATTAAATTTTATATTGTAACTGTTGTAATTATGGTCGAGAAAACGTTATAAACTGAGAGTCATATACAAGAGTTACTTCCACCTTTATAATATTAGTGTGATAACAAGCCTTTAATTTTGTATTCTACATTGATTTCCAATTTTCATTAAATTGATTGTTATCTCATATTGATAGGTATACAACCTGAGATGATTAAGTATTGTAGAGAGGAATAATTGAAATAGTTATTCTTGTTCCACTATTATTATTATTTCAAGCAGTCTGCCCACGAATCGCGATGATTTCGACGGGGCGACATCTAAAGGACGCGGCGCGAGTCAGGAGGCTAAGCAGAGCCTCGCTGAGTACGCGAGCCTGTACCGCGAATACGAGAACATCGACAAATGCCTCCGCGAGGGCAGCTACGAGTCCGAGCTGGAGCGCCGCCGGGAAGAGCTGTCGCACAAGCTCGCCGCCAGGGAGGAACACATCCGGAAAGTGAGAACTGGCACTGTCCCCACTCATCTTTTTACCCACATAACAACACATAATGGTATACAATATACATGGTAGTTATAGTGCATCACGTATCGATGGGTTGCAGACTTCTGATATCTTCCATAGATCTCGCCACAAAAGGTGCCACCTACACAATATAACATATATATTTATATACAGCCGCCCGTTTATTTTAAGAATTGCGCCAAATATTATTTGCCAGTGAAACAGTCAATTCATTAAAACAGTACAAGATCCTTGAGATTAACTCTCATACCAACAAGCAGGTGCAGAGGATTTCCATTGCCTTATCTAGTGAAATTAGTAGATAAATAGCCGATTTGTACCTAACAGGCTTGCTGCCGCTTCCGAATACCAATATATAATGTATTTTAACATCTGAAATAGTTCACAATTAGTGTTGTTATACGCAGGTAGTGCAAGAGTACAGGTCGTCGGCAGACGTGGAGCAGTCTACCCTGCGCGCCTCCTTGTCCACCGCCGAGGAAGGCTACCGACACTCGACCTTCAAGCTGAACCTGGGCGACCAGCAGCAGTAGCGGCGAGCCGCTGCTGTGAGATCCTTCCTCGTCTCAACCAAATTCTGAGTTGCTGCGGAGAACTATACAAGCATACCCTTCCCCAGCACCCCCAATCCAATGCTTGAGATGTCATGTAAACCAAATGAGCCGAATGACCAAATGTAAACGTGCATATCCAAGCTTTTGTGGGTGCTTTTGGAATATGCAAAAACATGCGCGGCGAAAAAGCGGATATCCGAAAACTAAATTAATAGTCCGTCGTGCGGGCCGGCCTTCGTTGCACAACCCCTTATTGTAATTTAAAGATGCAACCCTTACTGAACGGTTATTCTATTTAAATAAAACATTATGGGTGCACCCGAATTTTGCTGGTTTATAGTGGCCGTTATTTCTCGTTAAAAATAAAAGAGCGAATTTGATAGGAATCCACAATATATTTGTACTCCTACAAGCAGCATTAGGCCATAGAACCTACCAACCAGTGATAGACCAGTATAACTTTCAGAAACTTATTTCTTTACATAAAACCTCTTGCTAAAATGAATAAGGTGTAGGCATATTTTAATTAGGAAATGCAGTTTAGCGCCCAACTAACACTTCTCCGTAATATACTATTTTGCTATGTATGTTACGGGATTGTGAGTTTAATATTTATGCAAAACTTGGCCGTATGTAACAGTTAACAATTGATTATATCTTATCTTGTCCAGTCTTGCCACGCTGAAATGTGACTGCACTAGGTGTCAATGAGCCATGCTTGCTTCGCATCAATGGCCGGCCATACAATACACACTATCTGAAATCACATGAAGTATAGGTACCTACACACCCAGTAGTTATTTTGAGTCCATAAAATGTTTTGTCACATCATGAGGAGGAATACCTATTTAATTTATTTTTCATTTGCCAAAATTTGCCAAAACAAATACTAATTGTCACGCGACAATCTTCAAAAATGACGGATTTTCATACAAAACTTTCATCCCCTATGTTACCCCCTTAGGGGTAGATTTTGCAAAAATCCTGAAATACGTACTTATTCATTTTTAACTGAAAGGCGAAATACCAATTTTTATGCGTTTAACTTCAAAGACGACGGATTTTCATACAAGTTTCAACCCCTATTTTACCCCCTTAGGGGTGGAATTTCATAAAATCCTTCCTTAGTGGATGCGTACGTCATAAAAGGTACGTACTGTCAAAATTTCAAGTCTGTAACCCCAGCCGTTTAGGCTGTGCGTTGATATGTCAGTGAGTCAGTCAGTCAGTCAGTCAGTCAGTCAGTCAGCTTCTTCTTTTATATACGGACAACTGGTATTTGACCTTTCAGTTGAAAATAAATAAATACGTATTTCAGGATTTTCGGGAATTCCACCCCTATGGGGGTAAAATAGGGGTTGAAAGTGTTTTTGAAAATCCGTCGTTTTTTAAGTTAAGAAAATTACGAAGGTCGGAGCCGAGGATCCAAAAAAAACCAAAATTCTTTATATTATATTTAATTAAACTTGAATCTAATTCTAATTTACAATGGTCTGAATGTTACCGATGCTAGGTTAACAATGACAAATTAATTAATTACGATATAAAACTAAGTTGCTGTGAAAGGATCAGGTTGAAGTAACTTTCCGTAGAAATCGCTGACTCGATGCCTCGTGCATTTGTTGCACCGTGGGAACGTGGGTTCTGTGCAAATGGGTAAATTATTGAGATGGTACAGAATTCTCAGATTACTATTTGTTCGGGCCTCCGAACACGCTCCAGGTGGTACACACAATGTGACAAACGTCAACTCACTGGGGCCAAGCTGTCGCTGTCATCTATACGTCAAGACAAGCAAGTGGCGGCAAAATACTCCGACTCATCCTCTTCTTCAACCTCAAGCCACCCAAGCCGGCCGGCTCCTTACTTAGCTCGGCGGCAAAACATATTATTGTAAGAAATAAACTACTACTGCAAGCAAATACAGAGTTTTTCTTGTCGGCTCCGACAAGAAAAGTTGGCGCCCCCGGGTGGGCACGTATCTACTATCGACGCGTTCTACACATTTCTCAAGAATCTGAGCTTCACAATAGCCGTCTGGGAAACATCGGTGCATGAGGAACGTGAGCCCTACCCATTTCCTTTCTTAGCATTTTACGTATTGCATTCTAAACATCCTTGCATCTTTTCGACCTGTGCATGTTTGGCGGTTAGCTCTTCGAACCAGTGTTTTATTGAGTTAGGTACATATTTAAAGCCGCATTTTTCAACATGACTGACACCAAAGAATTAAAAACTTTATATTCCAAACGTATATCTATCAAAGGTAGGCTAACTAAATTTGGTAAATACTTAGAAAGCATCAAAGACTGCTCTTTATCGCCCCTTATACATAATGAGTTAACTCTTAAGCTCAGAACATTTGAATCTCTCATGTTACAATTTGATCAGCTGCAAACTGAAATAGAAGTCCTGAATGATAGCAATATAGACAGCGAACTTGATGAGCGTGAAGCCATTGAGAAACATTTTTATCTCAACATAGCCACTGCGCAAGACATCCTAGAGTCAGCATCTAGCTCTAAGCATCAAAAGGGAAGCGCACCTTGTATGTCTGCCAAGTCATTTACTGATTGCCATGATGTCCATCAAGGCGTACCAGGTCTGCGCCTCACTTCTATTGATCTCCCTAGGTTTGATGGTTCTTATAGTAAGTGGTTAGAATTCCATGACTTATTTGAATCACTAATACATAAAAATACTAAGATGGTAACTGCACTTAAGTTCCGTTATCTTAATCAATACTTGGAGGGAGAAGCTGCCCAGGTTGTCAGCAACCTGGAGGTTTCTGATGTATGTTGTGTATCTGTATTCAGTGACTTATTACAAATGTCACTGCCTTATGTCAATATGTTAAATAAAGTTTAGTTTGTTTCTGCACTCATCTAATGGCGTATTATTTTATTGGCGACTTCGGAAAATAAACTTAAACTTGTGTAAATGGCGTCTAATGTGGCAAATATTGTGTTTCCCGGACATTTTAATCCAAAAACTGATAAATGGTGCGATTACAAAGAACTCATGTTGTGTGCACTCGACGCGGCGGGCTATAACGACACTTCACAGGCTAAAGCGCGATCTCTGTTTCTTTCACAATGTGGCAAGGAGACATATGCTTTGATAGCTTCACTGCTGGTGCCGGCTCGTCCGACAAATGTTGATCTGTCGCAAATTATCAAAGTATTGGACCAGTTTTATGAACCTGAAATTAACGAAATTTTGCAAGCCGGGAAATTTCATAGACGCACACAATTACAAGGCGAAAGCGTGCAGGAATATGTGGCTGCGGTCAGTTCACTTGGAGCAAAGTGTAACTTTGTGGATTTAAAACGTCAGATGAGAGACAGGCTGGTACTGGGAGTGCGCGATGAGCGCCTGAGAAGAGAGTTGCTAAAGATGAAAGACCTAAATTATTCAACAGCGTTACAGATGTGTCTGAATTATCAAGCAACATTTCGCGATATGTTCCCTGAAGCCGCCGAGTCTAAACAAACTCACTCAAGTGCTGCTGAACAGATGGAAATAGATCTAATTAAATCGGTGGGATGTGGTCATTGTGACCGACGCCATAAAGTTGGGGAACGTTGTCGGTTTGCAGGGGCGAGATGCTTCTACTGTAAAAGGACGGGACATATAGCAGCAGCATGTAGGAAGAAGACTTCCAAAGTGGGAGAAGTTGCTGGATGCAGTTCAGATACTTATAAACAGGAAGAGGAAATGATGGGTCTGTATATGTGTAATATTGGAGATAATCAACCTCCAATAGTCACTGAAGTGAATATAGATGGGGTGAAGGTATCAATGGAAATTGACTCTGGAGCATCAAGATCTATTATATCAGAATCAACATATTATAAGCTATGGCCGATCCCTCCACCTTTGAAACCTACAAATGTGAAACTAGTGACTGTTACTCGGGAAGAACTGAAGGTTCTGGGGTCAGTAGATGTAAGGGTAATGCTTGGTGATAAGGAAGGGCAGTGTGAACTTTTGGTGGTGTCAGGAAAAACACCAAGCTTATTAGGTAGAAATTGGTTCAAGTCTCTGGATATTTCAGTATCTGGACTGTGCTGGAATGAAGATATGATTATACCATTGATGCAAGAGTTTCCGGATGTTTTCAAAGAAGGACTTTGGGAGTATAAGGGCCCTGAAGTATCTCTACATTTGCATGACAAAGCTATACCTAGATATTTTAAATCAAGGCCAGTACCCTTTCCCCTGAAGCAAAAAGTCAATGAAGAGTTACAGCGAATGATTGATGATGGCATTCTGACTCCAGTCAAATATTCAAAATGGGCCACACCTATAAGAGTTGTGAAAAAGGATGATGGGTCACTCCGAATATGTGGGGATTATCGGGCAACGGTAAATGTAGCGATAAATGTGGATACATATCCACTTCCTACATCGGTGGAAGCGTTTGTAAGGCTTAGTGGAGGCAGAGTGTTCAGTAAATTGGATCTGAGGCAAGCATATACACAGGTGAGAGTAGACAGCAATACAGCGGAGCTTCTGACACTCAATACGCCTCTTGGGCTGATGAAAATGAATCGCCTTGCTTTTGGGGTTAGTGCAGCTCCAGGAATATTTCAGCGGCTTATGTCCTCGGCACTAGCAGGAATGGAGGGAGTAGCTTGCCTGCTAGATGATGTGGCTATCACAGGCAGTAATATAGAAGAGCATAACCACAGACTGCGAATGGTATTGTCGAAGCTGAATGAAATGGGTTTCAGGCTCAATGTAAAGAAATGTGTATTTGCATCGGATAGTATAACCTTTCTGGGACATACAATTGATGCCGAGGGACTGCACCCATCACCAGCTAAGGTAAAAGAGATAAAGGAGAAACCAGCTCCCACCAACAAAGAGACCCTTCGTGCCTTCCTGGGCCTGTACAATTTTTATGAAAAGTTCCTGCCAGACAAAGCCACATTGCTGGAACTTCTTTATCGGTTGCTGGAATCCAAGAAGCAGTGGACATGGACACAGAAGGAGGAAACAGCATTTAGAAAAGCTAAGGACTTGATTTCTTCTGACCTTACTTTGGTAGGGTATGATCTGAAAAGAGAACTGCTATTGATTTGTGACTCTTCCGAGTATGGATTAGGGGCCATAATTGCCCACACAATGGATGATGGAGTGGAAAGACCAATTATGATGGCTTCCCGTACAATGCAACCACATGAAAGACGGTATGGTCAAATCGACAAGGAAGCTTTGGCCATTATGTTTGGACTTACAAAGTTTCACGAATTCGTATCGGGCCGGAAGTTCTGTATTATTACCGATCATAAGCCTCTGGTTGGATTGTTTAATCCTGCAAAACCTATCCCGGATCAAATATCTCCAAGAATGTTGAGGTGGTCACTGAAATTGGGGTGTTATGATTATGATATCAAATACAGATCGGGCAAGTTAATTGGCAATGCAGATGCTCTCAGCAGGTGGACTGCACCAACAGTGGCAGGGGTGGTGGAAAAGCCTTTGCAAGAAGTGCTGCTGCTAGAAGAGCATCCTGCTGGTTGGGATTTAGATGCAAATAAGATTGCGGCTGAGACAAAAGGAGATCCAGTGCTACAGAAAGTTGTATTTCATGTTCTTCATGGTTGGCCACGACGAAATTCTGACCCAGCATTACAACCATATTGGACTCGAAGAGAGGCCCTTTCACAGAGTAAAGATTGTTTACTCTGGTGCAACAGAGTCATTATACCGGCATCTCTCCAACAAAAGGTACTGGAATTGTTACACACCCCACATGCGGGGATAGTCCAAACTAAGGCGTATGCTAGAGGTTATGTATGGTGGGTGGACATGGACAAACAAATTGAGACAATTGTTGCCGAGTGTGAACAGTGTCAGCTAGTGAGGAACAACCCACCAAGAGACCCGCAGATTTGGATAGCGAATGAAAAACCATGGAGTCGGGTACATGTGGATTTTGCTGGTCCGTTTCAGGGAAAGTCTTTCTTAGTACTGATTGACAGTACAAGCAAATGGCTTGAAGCAGAGATAGTTACATCAATGAGCAGTGGCACGGTTATTACACAATTAAGGAAGATATTTGCATCTCAAGGGTTACCTGAGACTGTGGTGTCAGACAATGGCAGGGCTTTTAGTTCTGAGGAGTTTAACATGTTTCTAAAGAAAAATGGGATAAGACATCTTTATTCGCCTCCATACCACCCTGCTACTAATGGGCAAGTAGAAAGGGCAATACAAACATTTAAGAACTGAATTTAAAATCCCGGCCTGTACCAATGAGTTTTTCTAAGCGATTAATCACACCATGAGCTTAAAAAGGTAGATAGGGTGAACCTATCATCCCAGTAAAAAATCAATGCTGTTTTAATTAAAATTTACTTGACAACTTTAGTCGAAATTTATAATCTACTGCTGTCGAATTCCTGTAGCTAGACCAAGACAAAGCCGTCCACAAAGTTTTGATAGATTTTCTTATGTGAAATCGATGGACTATTTTCTTGATAGACTTTTTATTCCATCACGGTGGCCATCAAACGTAAGGTAGCACTTACCATAGCATATAGACGCTTTCAATACCAGAAGTAAAATTAACTAATACGACCTTATTGTTAAGAAGACTCGCTATTCTAGTAGCCATATGTAATCCTTACTACCAGTAGGGTGTAGTCTCGAGGAGCTCTGGAAACCTACATGACAGTAGTGGTATTAGAACCAGCCGACGGCCCAGTGGATAATATGGAGATTGGTAAGGAATTAATTTTAGGTACAGTGAGGACTCTATTGCTAACACTTAGCAGCCGTATATATATCGGAATATCAAGAGTTTTGATGTGCGGGTATGATTGATTAGACAAGTCTTCATTAGTTTTCATTTGGTAAAACTTTTTAATCTGTAGAGGGGATGGGGGAACTACATTTCCCATGCTTAGAGACAGGATTCCGCATCATTAAATGAGTTGGTACTACCCAGGGAATAAGGATTCGAAGGATGAAACTTACCGATAATGGCGTGTACTCTGACAGACAGCTGTGTTCGCAGGACGAGAGAATTTTTCCGACTGAAAAGTAAAAGGAACAAACATTAAATAAAATTGGGATACAGCCTGCCGTGATATAACTACTAACAAAATGGGAAAGATTGTGAAAATGGTATTTCCTGTAGATATGTGTATTGTATGAATCTGGAAAGCAAAGGTTTCAAAATAGTACCAAAAAAAATGCTGTCATATTTATGAGTAGGAATACACTGCTTAGATATAGATCAATTATAAAAAAGCTTCATACAATATTTTGATTCTAATAAAGCAATTGAATTGGTAAATTACAAATAATATTCAATACAATTACACGTGGATTAATATCAATAAATATATAATTTACCGTAGATAAATATGATAAGGCAGGGTTATATTTTGGAATGTATCATACCTACTTCATTATTATTTACCTTTTAATGTGTGTTTCGAGGAGTGCTAGTATATCAAAATTACCTCCTCCATGCGATTACGCCCGCGAGGCAATAGGATATAAAATAGGGAGGACTAAAATCTGTTTTCGCTCGAAATCAGTGCCGGTAGCAGGAACTGTTAAAACACACCGGTACACGGGTAGCAAGCAGAGAGATTTTTTTATTTAATAAAAACAGCACAGATAATATTAACATCAAATAGTACACATTTCTGTCACTGGTAATATACTGGCGCTAGTAGTAATATTTGATTATTTTGTTAAACATACTTTTTAACATCACCACTTAGCAAAATAATCTATATTCCATCTTAATATCTATGCTACAATTTTAACAACATTGTCAACAAACCACAAACATTACTGCATCCTTAAACATACATAGCAAGCAATTAACAACAAAAACTTAAGCAATTTTACGTATTCCTAATTTATAAACAAAACAATTATGTTTTACAGAGTTTAAGCTTTTCGTTAAAGTTTGCTACTCCAATAAGGTTTTACTCAGCAGGAGGGTGTCGACTACAAAGAGACATATTCACCAGTCCTTAGGTATTCAACACTCAGACTATTGTTTGCTATAAGTGTTAAGCTTAGCTTTGAAATAACTCATCTTGATGTAGTTACAGCTTTTTTAAACGGTTCCTTAAATGAAAATGTGTACATGCAGGCCCCACCTTGTTTAAACTGTCCAAGTAATTGTGTTCTTAAGTTAAAAAAAGCAATTTATGGACTAAAACAGTCTGCCAGAGCATGGAATGCGAAGATAAATGATTATTTAATTGAAATAGATTATATAAAGTCAAAATCAGAAAGACAGGGAGACTTTTTATTCCGGGAAAATGTTAGATTCCTCTGGGATTTTAAGCTCGACGCGGACGAATTCGACGAAGCTAGCTAATGTTATTAAATTTCCACACGAACGAAGACGTACACAAACGCTAGTTCGTAATAAAATAACAGACGGAACACTTATAATAATAGGTGGCGATACTTTCTTAACACGTTCAGTTTTTTGCTAAGATACCGAAGCTCATATTATTAACTGATCGTTTAGGAGAGAGGGTCACTAATCAAAAGGTTGCAGACTGCAAACCCGGGTCGGTTATGTCTTTATTTTTATATATTTTTAAGATAACGCGGTCAGTGGGTTTTTTATACCACTAAGGTGGCACACAAGCGTACTGCCCACCTGATGGTAAGCCGGCGCCATAGCCTATAGCCGCTAGCAATACCAGGGGTATCAGTAACGGGTTGCGAACCCTGCTGTTGATGTGGACTCACTGTCCCAGCAGCATTACTACTGCGTATCCTCATGGAGCACTGAAAACGTTACTTACCGCAGAAACACAACACTAGATCAAAGTAGTGTTATTTGACTGCGGTCTTCTGAAAGGTACGGTACAATCCCCAGTTGGGTGGCTCCGAATTTAATAGGAAACCCCACGCTAGGTCCCAATTCGCCCTACCTCTCTAATACCTACATTATTAAAGAGCATTTGACACGTTATTTTAAATACCACTAAGGTGGGCACCCTTTATAGTCAGCGGTCTCCGTAGCCTATAGTTTAGCCCCCGACAAAATAGCTGTCACATAATATGTCCAAATGAGTACCTACATTTAAGTACGAACCACTCATTGGTAGGTAAAAGTCGGGATTTGAAGCCACCTCAAATGGCATTTGATTAGGTTGAGTTGAACTCACACGTAGGTCCCTGACTTTTGTATTGCTTACTGTCTGCATATAAATAGTATGTTTCTTTATAAATGTAATCTATGGCCGCACCCAACAACTTTTATTCAACTTTAAGTGAAAATTTAATAGCATCCTAAGCTTCATCTACTACATTAATAATATATGAAATTCCCTACACTTAACTGATCCACTTAAGCTTAGAAAAAACGGGTTTTTCCGGAAAGCCCTCAGCTTTTTCCCTAGGTGACAAAAAGTGAAGTATATTCTCACAGAGCTGGCCGTTAGTTTATATCATCATATCGTCGTGTTTCCAGCTATCCGCGACAACCTTTCACCGAAGAAAAACCAACACTACCTTAACCGTCGCTTAGATATTATTTACAGAAAAACTGTCGGCCATTAAACTGCCTGGCAACCCAGCGGAAGCGATAGCGTTCATGAAAGATCAAAGAAAATAGTCTAGTTTTAAAAAAAAACGAATGAATCACGTTTATGAATGTATTTATCTCGATAATCCTATATATTAATATAAATTATTAAATTGACATCTGTCCTTAAATACGTATGTGCTTTTCAAAATAAACAAGCGTCATAAAGTCGCAATAACTAGGTTGAAAGATTTCGGTACAAATCAAATCATTTATTTCGTAAACATTAGAAACCAGTGCCGGTAGCAGGAAAATTGTCGACAACGTTTTCGTATCGCCTTCGACAATTTTTGTATTGGAAAATGAACAGCGCTGCGGCGATGAAAAGTGGAAATAAAAATTAGTATGACAATTTTGACATTTCGCGAGTTACGTTTTCGAATACGTTGTCGACAATGTTCCTGCTAGCGGCACTGTTAACGTTGTGTTCTACTTTCATATACTATAAGTAAAGTTGGTAGCTATTCGACAGCAGATGGCACCTCTCTTATATTTAAGACCAATTAGAATTTGCTTCCTGTTCTTCCAATTTTCTTATTGTAAATACATATTATTATGGCCTATACACGATTGAACTACTTTTAATTGTTAGTAGTTAATAGTGATCAATAAAAAATGCAAACATTTTGCTTTCTTTAGTCAGTGAAGCGTCAGATCAATTAAAATAGGCGGATGGAACTTCGTGAACAAACCAGTGGCGCCGATTTTGTAAACACGAAGTGCGTAAACAAGGCGAAGTTTCTTTGTATTCGTTGTAAGTGTGTTCGTGTAACCGTGAATATGTATACTGCGAGGCGTTTTAACTGGCGTCACATCGTTGTACCAAAAGTTCACTCTACCTCTTTTATTTGGCCTGAGTGTGAACTGTGACGCGCGATGGCTAGTAAAGATAGCCGCTGGTTCCCTGGCCGCATCAGTGCAGCACACACTCTCGACGGATCGTTCCCACGGTCGCCGCTTCTCTCTAGCATTCCCGACACATCTTTTCCAATCTCATTTTCATGGTCACCAGTCTTAGAAAACTCCTTTGAACATTCTGTGGCCACTTTCGATGCGATACCTTTGAACGATTAAAAATGGAAGCTGCTGGTGGTTCAGGTATGATGAATCCGTTAGTCATGTATTGAATTGAAGGTAAATAGTAGAACTAAGTAAGTGTTTTTGATCCGGAAATTAGAAAAAAGCTTGCGAGACATTTTAGGGACAGGAGATTTCTCAACACACTCTTTAATTTTCTTCAAGAAAGCGCGGGAGGAAATGGTGTAATGAGTGGTGCCACAGACAAAAAAACTGTTTGTATAACGACGCCGCTCACTTATTCCGGTTAATTTTTCTGTGGATTTGGTAAAAAGCTATTGTATTCGCATTTAGTTTTAAACTGCTAAGCTGTGTAGAGAGACTATTTTACTTAATGTTTTCATTCAGATCTCTGATTAAGATAGTAATTAATTAGACGACACCGTTGGCTTGGTAGTTAGTAAGCCTGACTGTTGGTGACTCGGGTTCGATTTCCATCAGAGCAAATTTAATATGTTAACCAATTATGTTTGTCTTGTGTATGAGTGTAATTGGATGCTTATAGAGAGTTAAGTATATTTAAAACGTACCAAATTGAGTAAATACACCTACCATCTATCATGCTTGGTGAGCATGAATTATATTGTCACGCAGCAAAGACAACAGTAGCGCGAGCATGAATAATTTGCGACAACGTTTTTGTATCGCCCTTGACTATTTTTGTATTGAAAAATAAACAGCGCTGCAGCGGTAAAAAGTGGAACTAAAAATTAGTATGTCAATTTTGACATTTCGCGAGTTACGTTTTCGAATACGTAGTCGAAAAATGTTCTTGCTAACGGCATTGTATTATTATCTACTCTGAGATGAGTTGAGTAGACAAGTATACTGTTATTCTGAGGGTCGGTAACGCACGAGTGATACCTCTGGTGTTGCTAGTGTCCATAGGCTACGGTAACCGTTTATCATCAGGCGGACCGTATGCTTGTGTGCCAGCTAAGTGGTATAAAAAATATATCTACTCTGAGACGTACGTACCAAAATACCTGTGCTGACATCTTTTGTTCAATCTTGTACAACAAACCACGCGGATGAAGACCATGTACTTAAGGCTAATAATAATACAAACCTCTTACAAAACTTAATAAAAATAATAATCCTCTTTATTTCAAACCATTTCATACATCATACATTATCTTTAATCGAGATCTTATACAGCCCAAGATTTGTACTAGATTACATTATGTCCATGTTGGCCTTATTGTTTCAATAATAGGGTAGGCAGCGATATAAATCCATATTCAATTTATTGTTAAAAATGTACAGTCTGGCAAAAAGAGTAGAAATATAAATTCTCGTGCACTTTTAATAAAAATATAATTATTTTGGAATTGCGTTGCGCCTGTGAAACCATAATAGCAATGCTGTACAAACTGAGAACATAAAAATAGTAAAATACTAAATTTATAAAATTAACGCAGGAAGGAAAAGTTGAACTAATTATCACACTAACTACACAAACTAGGTAGGTAATTTCAAATTGAAATTAAACACTGTACTTCGGTTAGAATTATTAACACGAGCAGATACTAGTAATTTAGTTTATTACCTTTTTATATAATCAAAGTTTATTACCAATTTAATACGAAGAATTTAAATTATATGTCATGTAGAAAGCGCCTGAGGTGTGAGAAGAGATATTACGGCTTACAATAATTTGCTGTTAAGAAAACATTAGTAGTTCTATTGTTAAGAATCAGTGCTAGATGCATTTTGCTAGATTTCATTATTGCTACGTTTAATTTTCATATTTTAATAGTGCTAGATCTAGCACCAAAGTTTGAGTGGGCAATAAAACGTACCTGGTAGTTATGTACTCTGTGGTTGGCAACGATTAGGGTTCTGCCACAGTTTTAAAAAAAAGTAGCTGTACTGACATCACATGGTATTTCGTCTTCTTCTTCTTCCTAAGTATGGCAATCAATCCCGTCAGGGACTATTTTTGCCAGTGTCGAGTGTCAGAGAATTTTCAAGTTTCCTAATTTCTCGTGTTTGCCGCATTCAAATGCCTAGTGTCATGCATTCTAATGTTTAATGGAGTTTCTGGAGACAATCCATGGCAGTAGCAGATCGTAACACGCCTTTAGGTCAGAGGTGACCTATTGACCAAAATGATAAATCACTTGACCCAAGAGTCGATTATGGCATTCTTTCCAAAGTTCCTATAAATCAGTCACTAAATGAAACTACTGCACATAACGACACTAAAAATACACATTAAGGATCACTGTAACGCAATTTACGAGACACTGGAAAAAATCTCAACCACTCCCTACTCCGCCTGATTCCCGCTAAAAACTCCCTCCACATGGTATTTCATTTTACGTTGCTGATGAAGGTTTTAAAATTAAAACAACGGAACTATGTTTGCAAAGTTTTCATATATTTCGGATTCTTTGATTTTCTTTCATTAAGAATTAATATATAATATTATGAGTGCGATAATAAAAATGTCTTTATTATGTCTCTGGTATTATCTGACACAAATATTTTTCAAGATAGCAACATATAACAAACGTTTTTTGAATTTTGTTCAAACTCAACGTCGTAACGGAGTTTTTGACGGGAATCAGGCGGAGCGGTTGAGATTTTTTCCAAAGACTTGAAAATTACGGTGCATTATTTAGTTGTGAACTATTTTATGTGTGTTTACTTTACACTTTACTACAACTTCTACTACTTTACTTCAAGATGATGTCCGAAAAAGGAGGTAAACGGGACAAGAACCAAAACATCAAAGTGTTTGTGAGACTCAGGTAATTTTAGTTATTTTTTAACTACATAATTCAAGTCATATAGCGTACTGAGCTTACCTTATTTGTGAATATAACATGCCCCCCGAGACCTGCTCTTTATTTTACAACCCACATTGTGTGAAAATATTCTATTTTTATGTTTTCCTTCATGAAAATCGTAAACGTACAGTTTTGGCGTGCGTTACCTGTAAAGATGCCACAAGTATCTTCACTCAACACGTTAAATTTAAGTTTTCGAAATAATTCCTCTGATAAATTTAATTATTATTGATATAAATTGAGGGTAGTTGAAGGAATAGTTCAAATTTTGTAACACTCTTCGTAAAAACAGTTATTAAAATAGTAAACTGTATTTTCCTATAATAATTTATGAATAATATTGATAAATAAACTTTAAATTTGCCGGTGAAAGTGTTTTTAATTAAAATATACACAAATGGAGTCTATAAAAGAGTCACTCACAGAACTGATGGAACTGTTCAATAAAAGGATGACAGATTTTGAGACAGATTTGAAGAAGTCTTCATCCAGCACACCAACCAATACATCCGGTTTAAATGCAGACTTCCAGACGTTCAGGGCATTCACTCAGCGAGCCCTTAGCAACCTCCAGCAGCAAGTGGAATTCCTTGCCCGTAGTGTGGACACACTAGAAATGCAAGGCCGCAGGAAGATCCTGCTTCTCCATGGGGTAAGCGAGGAGTCTGAAGAGGATACTGCTCTGTTGTGTGCAAATCTGGTCAAGCAGCGGTACAAATTAGAAAATTTCAGCAGCAGTGACATTAAGCGTTGCCACAGAATGGGAAGGCAGTCCAGCACTAGGAAGCCTAGGCCTATATTGGTCAAGTTCCATCAAGTTGCAGTTCGAGATCAGCTGTGGTTTGCTAAGAAATCACTGCAGGGTACAGGTATCACAGTGTCTGAATTTTTAACAAAGCTGAGGCATGATGTCTTCATGGCTGCCCGAGAGCGGTTTGGGGTCACCAAGTGCTGGACCAGGGAGGGCCACATCGTCGTACTTGGGCCTGATGATACTCGCCACCGTGTTGCAACTATGTCTGAGCTAAATAGTATCCAGCAAGATCAACCAGAAACAGCCTCGAAGAATATCACGAAGAAGACAAGGCGTACTGCAGCCATCAAAAAGTGATCTTTGACTTTTTTGGTTTTTAATGATCAACTTTTAAGTATATTCAATTGTCTGGTTAGTTTTGTTAGTTTTGTTTTTTGGTAGGTAGGCATTTTTATTTTATTTTGTTACACTTCATACCTCCAATTTGTATTGCAAATCACTTTCTACTATTGTTTTTTACTATAGAACTTTCTGCGGTCTTTTAAATTCTAAACGGAGGTATCTGTTGAGAATTATAAGTTAATTTTCCTCTTCTTCTTTTAATATTAGTGTAATCTTTCTTTGACTTGACACAACAACTGACAAACTGACAATAGGTTGTTATCAGATAACTCATTATGCCATATACTGACGTTACTCACTGACGTGCACGTGATGTACATTATCCTGTACTTCTTCTTCTTCTTTCGCTATGGCAATCAATCCTTTTCAAGGACTATTTTTGCCAGTGTCGAGTATAACATTATCCTGTTGTGTCAATTTTAAATTTTAATCTCTGTCCTGGTGCGGTACGTATTTCTGAGTACCTATTGTCGTATTTAACACTACATTCCACAAGCAAATTATTTGTGTGGACTTGTCTATACCTGCCTTGTTTTTAGCCAGACGGCTCCGTTTTTTTTACACTCAGAACAATTTTATGAGGCTTCATACATGTGATTTGTGTAATTGTTTTTATTTATTTTTTATTTTTACAACTTAACCGGCAAATGTTGAAGGTTTTTTATTGGCGTTTTTTTTTTTTTTTTTTTTTTTTATATATTTTAAACTACAGTATTTAATAGCAAGCTTGAACAACATTTTAATTAGGTTAATTTATATTCATCCTTACTCAATTTAACGTTTAATTTGATTATTTTAAAATTATTTGTTACTCA
Organism: Falcaria lacertinaria; assembly: GCA_951449985.1. Taxonomy (NCBI): domain Eukaryota; kingdom Metazoa; phylum Arthropoda; class Insecta; order Lepidoptera; family Drepanidae; genus Falcaria; species Falcaria lacertinaria. Next base: position 13,933,457 of record OX602108.1, read on the forward strand.
TTTATTATTGTATTGTATTTTTATGTTTAACAGTGATTTAAATAGTGATACAGATTCTAATGATTTCCAATCAGTTAGTAGTGATGATAGTTTCAAAAGTATTCTTTGTAAAAGTAGACTTTGGAGTCTCAATTTTCGGATGTTCATAAGAATATCAATGTAGTCCATATAAACGCTCAGAGTATTCCGGCTCATTTCCCAGATATGCTGGCTAGCTTTGACTGTACGAATATCCATGCCATACTAATCTCCGAGTCTTGGTTAAAACCATGCCTCCCTTCTATATCTTACTCGCTTCCTGGTTATCACCTTATAAGAAATGATCGTACGGCTGGTGCTGGTGGTGGTGTTGCCATATACTTACGTGAGCATATTCCTTTTTCTATTGTTAGCATCTCCTCGCAACCCCCACCAGTTGACGCTGGCGAGCTTCTCTTCTTAGAAGTTGTCCTTAATCATAAAAAAAAACTTTTAGGTGTTTATTACTGTCCCTCGTTACATATTGACTTCTTTCCTTCTTTAGACGGTATCCTTGAATTACTTACTCCCTCGTACAGTCACACTATCATAATGGGTGACTTTAATACATGTCTCCTCAAAAGTGATAATCGTGCATCTTCTTTTCGTTCCATTGTTGAGTCTTGTAATCTTAACATTCTTCCACTGAATTCTACCCATCATTTTCCAAACTAATCCATCCCTTTTAGACCTCATTCTTGTTTCGTCTACTGACCATGTGGCCAAGCATGGACAATATACAGCTGATGCTTTTTCTTACCATGATCTTATTTTTTTGTCCTATAAAATCAGACCTCCTAAAGCCAAGGCTAAAGTCATCATGCAGCGAAATTTTCGTGGGATAAATGTCGGTAATCTTCGTGAAGATGCTAAGAACCTAGATTGGTCACCGCTCCTAAACTCCGATAGCATTGACGAAAAGGTTACGTTTTTTAACACGACTCTGACTCAACTTTACGATGTACATGCACCTAATCGACCAATCAAAATGAAGCATCTTCCATCTCCTTGGCTAACAGAAAATATTAAAACTTTGCTGACCAAAAAAGTATCCGCTAAGTCGCGTTATAAGTGCCGACCTAATGACACCAACAAGGATAAATATGTGGTAATAAGGAATCACTGCAAAAAGGTGTGTAGAAATGCTCAACGCCAGCACATTCACGCTTCTGTTGAAAATGGAGAACCAGCTAAAGTATGGAAATTTTTAAGGTCACTCGGAGTAGGTAAATCCCGCCAAAACTCAAATCGTATAAATTGTAATATTGATTCTCTGAATAGACACTTTTCATCTGCGCCTATATTTGATGCAAGTACCAAGGCATCTACGCTACAGTCTCTTTCTTCTCTTCCTACTCTAAACTGTTCTCCTTTCACCTTCAATCAATTCAGTACTGGTGACATTAAGAAGAGCATATTATCGATTACTTCCAATGCTGTAGGTAGCGACTGTATCAGCCGTAATATGATCCTCCCCATCCTAGACGAAATCCTCCCTATCATCTGTCACTTGCTCAACTATTCTATGTCCTCAGGTACGTTTCCATCTGCGTGGAAGGATGCACAAATTATACCTTTACCTAAAAAAAGCAATCCTACGTCCCTTTCTGACTATCGTCCCATATCCATTCTCCCATTCCTTTCTAAAATCCTTGAGCGCCTAGTCCACCAACAACTTAGCATGTTCCTAACAAAAAACTGTCTCTTAAATCCTTACCAATCTGGTTTCCGACCTGGTCACAGCACAACTACTGCCCTGGTTCATATTACGGATGATATACGGTCAGGCATGGAAGACGGTAAAGTGACAGTACTTGCATTACTGGACTTTAGTAATGCATTTAATACAGTGGACTTTGATGTAATGCTCGGAATGTTGCGCTCTCTTAATGTATCTCCTGGTGCGATTGATTGGTTTCATAATTACCTGTATGGGCGTCGGCAGCGCATCTGCATTGAGGATGAATCCTCATCGTGGTGCAATACACTTGCCGGCGTACCTCAGGGCGGCGTTCTGTCTCCCTTACTCTTTGCTCTTTTTATAAACTCTATCTCTAATAAACTACTTTCTTCCTACCACCTTTATGCTGATGATCTCCAAATTTACACTCAAGTCCGTAGAGAGGGGCTAGCATCAGCAATTAATGTAATTAACAAAGACCTGTCCCACATCAGTAACTGGAGTAAGATACATGGACTCGCTGTTAATCCTACCAAGACACAGGTAATTGTAGTTGGTAGTCCCAGAATGACTGCTAAAATAAAATGGTCGGATCTCCCCCAAGTTGTTTGCGATGGTTCTGTCATTCCTTTCAGCGATAAAGCTAATAACTTGGGGATATACTTAGACAAGAACCTTTCTTGGGACTCACAACTACAAGAAGTGAGCCGTAAAATGTTTGCTGCGGCTGGCTGTTTGCGAAGATTACGGAATTTCCTACCGATCACCACGAAAATTTCGCTTGCGCAATCTCTTCTGCTTCCAATCCTTGATTATGCCGATGCCAGCTATCTAGATCTCACCGAAAATCAATTGAATAAGCTTGAGCGACTTCAAAATTTTTGTATCAGATTCATATTTGGCTTGCGCAAATATGATCACGTGTCAACTTTTCGTGCTAAGCTTAAGTGGTTACCAATCCGCCTTCGTCGGAATACTCATATTCTCTCATTACTATACAATATTCTCTTCTCTCCTTCCTCTCCTTGTTATCTTAAAGAGCGCTTTGATTACATTGCTAATTCACATTCTTTGCAACTACGATCGTCCATCAACTTGAAATTGAGGACCCCTATCCATTCGTCAAATTTTATGGATAAATCTTTTGCAGTGCAGGCTGTGCGCCTGTGGAACGCATTGCCGCTTCTCATCAGACAAGCAAAGACTCTGCAAGCTTTCAAAAGACTTGTAAAGGAGCATTACCTATCAAGGTAACACTCCTTGCTCTTTCAGTTTATTTATATATTAGGTCCTTACATATGAAATTGGCGTTTTTCGTACTGGCCACTTTAATCACGAATTTCTCCTCTTTGGTAAGGAATTCCAAATTCAAATTTGTACAGCTATAGACTCATGTATTTGTGCTTCGATGATCGTCATTCATTTGTTTTTTTTCTTCTGTTTTTTTCTGTTTGCGTCACTCATTTTACAAAATGGAAAACCTTAAATATCGCATTATTTACGAGTACGAGCTCCGCCGTGGCACTAGTGCTGCGGAAACAACTCGAAGGGTGAATGATGTGTATGGCGGTCGTGTTGCAAAAGAAAACACAGTTCGTTTTTGGTTCCAACGTTTTCGTTCTGGAAATTTCGACCTGCAGAACAAGCCCCGTGGACGGCCTGAGACTCAAGTTGATAATGAAGAGTTGAAGGCTATTGTGGAAGCGGATCCATCGCAAACCACGTCCGAGTTAGCTGCAGGCTGCAATGTTAGTGATAAAACTGTTTTAATTCACTTGAAGCAAATTGGGAAGATTAAAAAGCTTGAAAGGTGGGTACCTCACGAATTGACTGAAACAAACCGGCAAACGCGCGTCGACTGCTGCGTTACATTACTAAACCGGCACAATAATGAAGGTATTTTAAACCGAATCATTACCTGTGATGAAAAATGGGTTCTTTACGATAATCGGAAGCGCTCAGCGCAATGGTTAGATCCTGGCCAGCCAGCCAAATCCTGCCCCAAGCGAAAATTAACCCCAAAAAAGTTACTTGTAAGCGTTTGGTGGACTAGTGCCGGTATTGTTCATTACAGTTTTTTCAAATCTGGCCAGACTATTACGGCTGATGTCTATTGTCAGGAATTGCAAACCATGATGGAAAAGCTAGCGGCTAAACAACCTAGGCTGGTCAATCGCTCCATGCCACTGCTGCTTCACGACAACGCTAGACCACACACTGCGCTACAGATGGCTACTAAATTAGAAGAGCTTCAATTGGAAAGTCTAAGACATCCTCCGTACTCCCCGGACCTTGCTCCAACAGATTACCATTTTTTTCGAAATTTGGATAACTTCTTGCAAGGGAAAAAATTCAACTCTGATGGGGCAGTCCAAATCGCCTTCAAAGATTTTATTGATTCCCGTCCGACTGGTTTTTTTAGTAAAGGGATCAATGAACTACCTATGAGATGGCAAAAGTGCATAGAAAATAATGGTTCATACTTTGATTAATTAAATATATTATATTAAAATTTATTCGACTTTTTGTTCCTCCCATACAAAACGCCAATTTCATATGTAAGGACCTAATATTATTATTATTTTTTTTCCCTCCCCTTACTGTTATAAATATCTCATACTTATTTATTTTTTTAATCTTATTTTTGTTTGCTGTTAAGTGTAAGTTAGTTGCTGTACACCATCGACTGCCCTAATAATATTATTTGTATGTTCTACATTCCATCCCATGGTTGCCTGGAAGAGATCGCCGAGAGTGATAAGGCCGCCATTTGTACTGATATTTATGTATAACTTTTGCTAATTTATAAATGGTGTACAATAAAGTATTAAAAAAAAAAAAAAAAAAAAAAAAAATATCCCAAAATTCTGTAATAATCTACAATAAAGTAAAGATGAGATGACTTGTACCCATATACCTTTCTTGCCTTTCTAGCTTGAATTGAACTTATTTAAGAATGGAATTAGTTACAAATAAAGATTAGAATCAGTAAGAATGCTAACAACATTGCCGCATTGGATGGCCATGCTGGTTCTCTGAGCGAAATGCGTTCCAGTCCTATAATTGACTATATTGTAATTGCAGACCCCTTAACCAACGCGAGCATGATATCAAATCCCTGGGTGTTATTGAGGTTGTGAACAACCGTGAAGTGGTTGTCAGACAGTCTCAGCAGACATCCCTCACCAAGAAGTTCACATTTGACAGGGCATTTGCACCTCATGTAAAACAGGTATTAAAATAAGAATCATACAGTTAAGTGTTATTAGTATGTATTTAGTGATAAAAGGCCAAGTATATAAAGATTTTTCATCTAAATAGATGGTAACTTTGCAAACATCAATGTGGCAGTGGTTAAACTGTGCCTTACGGTGTCCATACACAATTAAATTTACAGATCTATAATGAAACTATGCTGTGTGTAGGACTGCATGTTAAAAAAAGTGTCACTTGGTTGTTCATGAAGTTCCATACCTTTTTTATTTGATCTGAGTTAAATAGCCACTGCATTTGGTGAAGATCATCTCCGGGTACATGACAATGCATTCTGACAATCATATTTGCCAAGTGTATGGGACCCATAGCTGTCAGGCACCTATAAAGTTCAATGCATCCATTAAAAAATGTGGTTGCAAATTAAGCAGGGCTGTTACCATTTACACATTAATTAAATATTTCTCTCTGCCTACCCCATGAGGGACTTGGCATGATGATATGAATGTGTCATTTAAATATTTGTTTGCAGATGCTTTTCTTTTTATTCATACATAGCCTAGCATAGCAGTCATGTATACTAACCACTAGACCTGCAGTCCATCAAAATGAAACATAAATTATTTTATTTTGTTAGTGAATCACATACCTAAACATAAGAGGAGCTATATTACAGCTGCTAGTGGTACAATATTCTCAATTTGATCTCAGTACTATTCTTCCAGGTGGAAGTATACCAAGAGGTGGTGAGCCCCCTCATCGATGAAGTCCTGGCAGGGTACAACTGTACCGTGTTTGCTTATGGGCAAACGGGCACAGGCAAGACCCACACAATGGTTGGAGAGAGTTCTGGCATTGATACAACATGGCAGAATGTATGTATTTACTTATATGTATTATCTTTATATTTTTAGTACAAATTATTAAGTCATTATTATCATCATTGTTCTGGCATAAACCCAATCATATTTTTAAAATCTATATAGATTTTTTTAAATTTTTGCACTAATAGGTAATTGTTGGAATCAACACTAGATCATGCATGCCATCGCGAAATTAATGATAAATATTTTTTTGTTATATAACCAAATTCTGAAGTTCTGAACCTTTGTATATCTGTAGGGCTCAAGGCTATGACATGCAGAAAAGTTTTACTAGCAATGGAGTAGAATTACTAATAAAAAAAAGAAAGAAAAGTAAAGATGCAATACATATAATTTATTTGGCTATATTTATAAGGAAAATAACCAAAAATAATTAAGAGTGAATAAAAAAATGCCCAAAAGATATGCCCCGGGTGAGGATCGAACTCACGACCTTAAGATTATGAGACTTACGCGCTGCCTACTGCGCCACCGAGGCTTGTACTGTATTGACGAAACAAACTACTTTATTTGACCTATATCATATCAGCCAAATATTTTTCCATATTGTCAGTTCTGAACTTCTGATAAGCTGATTATATGTATTATCATATAAGGCAAGCATTAAGCGTAGTATTATAAGTGACTTGTATATTTGTTACAATCATTTGACTTTGACTGGAACATTAGTAGTATTGACTGAATACATTCCATTAATAAAATCAATAAACAAAACCTGGATCTGTATTTATGTAGGCGTTGAAAATGCTTGTGTTAAATGATATGCATTTACAATTATATTATTACGAGGAAATATTTGCATTTCTGTTGGTAATCTAATATTATAAATGCGAAAGTTTGTTAGTATGGATGTATTTTTGTAATTTTTTATCTCTTCCACGCAAAAGATACCGAACGTATTTGGATGAAATTTGAAACACATATAGTTTATAACCTTTATCAACATATAGGACGTTTTATCCCGGGAAAATGATAGGTTCCTCTGGGATTCTAAGCTCAACGCGGGCGACGTTGCGGGCAGCATCTAATAAACTCTAAATCTACTGTACCGATTTTAAAAAAGAAACGGCTCGCTGTTTTTTTTTCAGGACCCCCTAGCAGGCATAATCCCGCGCGCCCTCAGCCAGCTGTTCGACGAGCTGCGCATCACCAACACGGAGTACACCGTGCGGGTCTCGTACCTGGAGCTGTACAACGAGGAGCTGTTCGACCTGCTCTCCACGTCCGACGACAACTCCAAGCTGAAGATCTACGAGGACGTCACCCGAAAGGGATCCAATATTGTCAACGGCCTCGAGGAGATCACGGTATAAATAACTTTTACATAACTTTTAGGGTCGGCAAGGCGTGAGTGATACCCCTGGTGTTGCAAGCGTCCGTAGGCTACGGTGACCGATTACCATCAGGTGGGCCGTATGCTTGTTTGCCACCTTAGTGGTATACAAAAAAACAAAAACTATCGCGGCAATTTTTTTCCTCAGATCAGAACACCAAAGGAATTACAAGAAAATTTATTTTGGTATTTTTGTAGTGTTTATTAAAATCTGTCATATAAAAATGAATCACTGAATGTGTTGCTAAGCGCAAATCTCGAAAGCAGCTGAACCTATTTCGCTAATTCTTTTTTTAGAATATTCATTGGAAGTACGAGGATGGTTCTTACAGAGCGAAAAATTAAAAAAATTGCCTGAAAAAGTCTAAAAACGGGTAGACAAAATATTTGATAAGTGCTACCCGTGCGAAGCCGGGGCGGGCCGCTAGTACTAAATAATTGTCAAGGTTTTTAGTATATATTAGTTTAGTTACTAAACCTTACCAACATACTTCTAATATTTGAGCAGCGCCATCTGTTGCGAGTGCAAAAATAATAAGCAGACGCTTAAATTAATCTATTGCATGGTTCATAGTCAGGATTACTAACCACTAGACCAAATGTTGCTGTCAATGATTCTAGCAACACATATCATTGTGAGATGTCCAGGAAACTGTGTTTTGAATACTATTAGCTTCACTGTACACACCTATCAATGTACCAGAATGTTTCAAAGTTATTTTTACCCACTTCAAGACTTCTGATGTTGCATATGTATGAAGTATCAATGACAATACAATAATTTCATAACATTATCTTAAAATTCTGACCTGATGGATAAATCAATTGTGAAAGGTTAGCTCTCAGTATAAATCAATTATAAAGCATTAATTGTAGCTTATTAAACAAGTCTATACTAATATTATAAAGAGGAAAGATTTGTATTTTTGTGGGTTTGTATTGAATAGGCTCCGAAACTACTGGACCGATTTCTAAAATTCTTTCATCGGTAGATAGCTAGATTATCAATGAGTATCATAGGCTATTTATTATACTTGCTTCCCGCCCCGGCTTCGCACGGGTAGACAAAATATTTGATAAGTGTCTACCCGGGCGGGCCGCTAGTAATTTATATGCTCATTTTAGTATGTGTAGTGTACAGTGTAATGTGTGTTACTCAGGTGAACAACAAGAATGAAGTGTACAAGATCATGAAGCAGGGCCAGGAGAGGAAGCGGGTGGCTTCCACATTCATGAATGCACAGTCCAGGTAATTACAACATCATTCAAAATTTTAAAAAATCATTTATTCAGTTTAAAAGGTCTACATTACCACCGTTTCGGAAAAAAAAGCCACCTGATTGTAGCGCTAATCATGCCCCTGGTATTACAAGCTATGTCTATAGCTGAGGTGACCGTTTACCAACTGGCCGTAAGCTACGACGCGTCGTAGCATGAAAACAAAATGGGTAAAAAATCTGTTTAATATCTTTGGAGCTCAAATTTTGTCGTACGAAATCATTAAACTAATTTGACAGGTCTAAAAGTATTGCCATCCTTATTTAACCCCGCACATGAGAAAAGGATAGCAAGACTTTTAGACCTGTCAAATTAGTTTAGCTGTTTAGTAATTTTGAACAACAGAATCGACAACAACAACAGAAACGGTATACATATTTTTACTAATAAATTTACTTTACATACTCTACTCCAAACAATTAAGGAAACTTATTGGTAATGTTCTGAGTATTACATTTCTTTTTATATTGCAGCAACCAGCCCAATGGCAAAACCAATTTTTGTAAGTCATTTAAATAGCCTATGTATGTACATAGTGAATAACAATACATAGCTGTTGTATACACATGTAGCTAGTTGAAATGATCACTTTAGCAAAACAGGCAACTTGGGTTGGGTTCTGCATACTTTTATCCACATCACTCACTAGAACAGTTTACTATTCAATACTTACTTTTTTAGACGGTAGCTGCTGTGTACTATATTAATGTATAGTGTTGATATAGAGTTATACCGTAGTTTTAATTTATATTGGCCCAGCTTGCAAAAAAAATACGATACAAATTGTAGTGTGTATTTTGTATAAAAAAAATCTGTAGTATAAAAGTTCCATATTACCCTCTACATTCAGATCAAATAAAAAAGGTAAATGGAGCTTAGCAAACAACGAAGTGACGCCGAATTTTCAAACATGTAGTACGTAGACAAGGCGTAGTTTCTTTGTATTCGTTGTATGTGTGTCAGTGTGAGTATGTATATGTACGTTGCAAGGCGTAGTTTTAACCGTCGTCACTTTGTTGTTCGCAAAGCTCCATCTACCTTTTATTTGATCTGAGCATTTACTATATTCCGTGGACCTACTCATGTTGTATTCTGTGTGTGTAAAATGAATGAATTTAGGGTCGGCAACCATCCATAGGCGCTTACCATCACCATCAGGCCGGTCGTATGCTTGTTTGCCACCTTAGTTGGGTATAGAAAATTACCGCTGAAAATCCGCCTCAGTATGAGAGACCTATTTACAACATTGGGCTGCGATAGATTGTTGATAGTAATACTTGTTCCACAGCCGGTCCCACACAGTGTTCACAATCGTGGTCCACATGAAGGAGAACAGCCCCGAGGGCGAGGAGCTGGTGAAGATCGGCAAACTGAACCTCGTGGACCTCGCGGGCTCCGAGAACATCAGCAAGGCCGGCTCCGACAACCCTTCCAAGAAGGAGAGGGCGCGCGAGTGCGTCAACATCAACCAGTCGCTGCTCACCCTCGGCCGCGTCATCACCGCGCTCGTCGAGAGGCACCCCCACATACCCTACAGGTACTGACGTCATCACCGCTCGTCGAGAGGCACCCCCACATACCCTACAGGTACTGACGTCATCACCGCTCGTCGAGAGGCACCCCCACATACCCTACAGGTACTGACGTCATCACCGCTCGTCGAGAGGCACCCCCACATACCCTACAGGTACTGACTCCACGGTAACCGCTTACCATCAGGCGGGCCGAAGTTTATTTCCATCTGGATAACTTCTCACTCGAATGACCCAGAAGGAAGGGTCATGTGTGTTTCGAGAGTATCTATATATCTATTTCCTTGGCACGCTTTGTAGCCTAAACGCATTGATGAATTTTAACATATGAAACGCCGTTATATTTCTTTTAATTGTAGGTGACAGGAAATATATAGTAAATACTTTAATAATTTCTTGTTATTTGATATTATGAGGATTTTCGTATACCCCTTCATTCTCCGTATAAAAAAATACTATAATCATAATCATCATAACTTGCCAGAGAATCGAAGCTGACCCGCATCCTGCAAGAATCTCTCGGCGGGCGCACGAAGACTTCCATCATAGCCGCCATCTCGCCCGGCCACAAGGACCTCGAGGAGACCATGAGCACCTTGGAGTACGCACACCGGGCCAAGAACATACAGAACAAGCCCGAGATCAACCAGAAGATGACCAAGAAGGCGATCCTCAAGGATTTCGTCGAGGAGATTGACAAGCTCAAGAGGGACCTGCAAGCCGCTAGAGATAAGAATGGTGAGATATTTTTTTTTATACCACTAAGGTGGCAAACAAGCATACGGCCCGCCTGATAGTAAGCGGTTACCGCAGCCTATGGACGCTTGCACTCGCGCGTTGCCGACCCTAAAAACATTTAGATAGATACACTTTATTGCACAACAAAAGAGTACAATGTGATCGGAATTTTTATGTTCTATTGTACAATTGGCAGTGTTTTCTTTTATACCACTACTAGCGACCCGCCCCGGCTTCGTAAGGGTTACACATAACCTAAATGAATTATACATAAAAACCTCCTTGAATTACTATCTAATAAAGAAATCCACATCAAAATCCGTTATAAAAACAGAGCGGGTAGCGACCGTTTAATATTATGTTGTGATGGTGACATGGCCCACCTGACGGTAGGCAGTCACCGTAGCTTATATTCGCGCGGAGCGCTGAGAAAACCTAACCGAAAAATCTCTGGTTTACATTTTAATCTCATTTGTTCTCAGGCGTGTACCTAGCGAGCGACACGTTCACGGAAATGACCCTGAAGCAGGAGGAACAAAGGACGGAGAACCAAGAGTTATTGGTGAAGAAGCGCGCCATGGAAGAGGAACGCGACCGGATGGAGGCCATCTTCAAGGAGCTCCACTCAACTCTGGCTTCCACCACTGATGACCTCCATAACACTAAGAATCAACTGCAGACTACCCAGGCACAGTTGGCCGACACCAACCATGTATGATACTTATTTATCAGTCGCTTATAGCAAGAGTGGTTCTTCTCCGTGGTGGAGTAGACATTCATATTCACAGATTAGGCCCTGATAAGGCTTAAAGTCAATAAACGTGTGAGGATAATTTCATAAGCAACCTCCATTCCAAATATCATACAAATCCATTCAGCCGTTGAGGCAAACGGCCCATCTGATGGTCAGCAGTCACTACCAGTCGCTAGCAATACCAAGGGTTTCACTAACGCGTTGACGACCCTGGTGTTGATGAGGAGTCTAAGTGCTAGCAGCATTACTACCAACTAGCTCAGCGTATCCTCGTGGAGCACTGGCTACCTTCCTTACCGCAGGAACACGACACTACGTCAAAGTAGTGTTATTTGACTGCAGTCTTCTGTAAGGTGGAGATACAGTCCCCAGTCGGGGCGCTCCAATTTAATGGGAAAACCTACGGGAAATCCAATTCGCCCTACCTCCCTTAAAATGAGTGTGATGTATCTGCAGATGCTACACGAGACTCGCGAGCAGTGCGAGGAACAACAACACTTAGTGAGCACCCTCAGCAACACGGAGCGGGAGTTGTCCTCGCAGGCACAGCAACTGCTGGCCACCGTCGATACCACCACGCAACACGTCGCCTGCCTACACGACGCCGTCGACAAACGCAGGTCACTATACCATCCTACACACCACGCAACACGACGTCGTCGACAGACGCAGGTCACTATACCATCCTACACACCACGCAACACGACGTCGTCGACAGACGCAGGTCACTATACCATCCTACACACCGCTCAACACGTCGTCGACAAACGCATGTCACTATACCATCCTACACACCGCTCAACACGTCGTCGACAAACGCATGTCACTATACCATCCTACACACCACGCAACACGACGTCGTCGACAGACGCAGGTCACTATACCATCCTACACACCGCTCAACACGTCGTCGACAGACGCAGGTCACTATACCATCCTACACACCGCTCAACACGTCGTCGACAAACGCATGTCACTATACCATCCTACACACCGCTCAACACGTCGTCGACAGACGCAGGTCACTATACCATCCTACACACCACGCAACACGACGTCGTCGACAGACGCAGGTCACTATACCATCCTACACACCGCTCAACACGTCGTCGACAAACGCAGGTCACTATACCATCCTACACACCACGCAACACGACGTCGTCGACAGACGCAGGTCACTATACCATCCTACACACCACGCAACACGACGTCGTCGACAGACGCAGGTCACTATACCATCCTACACACCGCTCAACACGTCGTCGACAGACGCAGGTCACTATACCATCCTACACACCACGCAACACGACGTCGTCGACAGACGCAGGTCACTATACCATCCTACACACCGCTCAACACGTCGTCGACAAACGCATGTCACTATACCATCCTACACACCGCTCAACACGTCGTCGACAAACGCATGTCACTATACCATCCTACACACCGCTCAACACGTCGTCGACAAACGCATGTCACTATACCATCCTACACACCACGCAACACGACGTCGTCGACAGACGCAGGTCACTATACCATCCTACACACCGCTCAACACGTCGTCGACAGACGCAGGTCACTATACCATCCTACACACCGCTCAACACGTCGTCGACAAACGCATGTCACTATACCATCCTACACACCACGCAACACGACGTCGTCGACAGACGCAGGTCACTATACCATCCTACACACCGCTCAACACGTCGTCGACAGACGCAGGTCACTATACCATCCTACACACCGCTCAACACGTCGTCGACAAACGCATGTCACTATACCATCCTACACACCGCTCAACACGTCGTCGACAAACGCATGTCACTATACCATCCTACACACCACGCAACACGACGTCGTCGACAGACGCAGGTCACTATACCATCCTACACACCGCTCAACACGTCGTCGACAGACGCAGGTCACTATACCATCCTACACACCGCTCAACACGTCGTCGACAAACGCATGTCACTATACCATCCTACACACCGCTCAACACGTCGTCGACAAACGCATGTCACTATACCATCCTACACACCACGCAACACGACGTCGTCGACAGACGCAGGTCACTATACCATCCTACACACCGCTCAACACGTCGTCGACAGACGCAGGTCACTATACCATCCTACACACCGCTCAACACGTCGTCGACAGACGCAGGTCACTATACCATCCTACACACCGCTCAACACGTCGTCGACAAACGCATGTCACTATACCATCCTACACACCACGCAACACGACGTCGTCGACAGACGCAGGTCACTATACCATCCTACACACCGCTCAACACGTCGTCGACAGACGCAGGTCACTATACCATCCTACACACCGCTCAACACGTCGTCGACAAACGCATGTCACTATACCATCCTACACACCGCTCAACACGTCGTCGACAAACGCATGTCACTATACCATCCTACACACCACGCAACACGACGTCGTCGACAGACGCAGGTCACTATACCATCCTACACACCGCTCAACACGTCGTCGACAGACGCAGGTCACTATACCATCCTACACACCGCTCAACACGTCGTCGACAGACGCAGGTCACTATACCATCCTACACACCGCTCAACACGTCGTCGACAAACGCATGTCACTATACCATCCTACACACCACGCAACACGACGTCGTCGACAGACGCAGGTCACTATACCATCCTACACACCGCTCAACACGTCGTCGACAGACGCAGGTCACTATACCATCCTACACACCGCTCAACACGTCGTCGACAAACGCATGTCACTATACCATCCTACACACCACGCGACACGTCACAGATCAATCTTACCTGAGGGATTTTATTGAAATTTCGACAGAAATATTTTTATTAGATTGTGCTGAGATGATCCTTGCCAGGTCATTAGACTAAATTATGATATATATTCCAGGCGCGTGGAGGAGCGGAACGTGGAGCTGACGGCTGCCTACCGCCAGCAGGCTGGCCGCCAGCGCGGCGAGATGACTTCGGCTGCCGACCACTACTGCGCCTCGGGCGCCGCTCTACTCTCCTCTCTGCACAACTCTATAGGCGAGTACACTACTTGCACACATACACATCAACTATCCTAAAGTTTTGAGTTTGCGAAACACTCACCGAATCCCTTTTATTTTGTGGATTTTTTTGATTTGTAATATTGAAATAAACTGCTATTGAAATACCAACAAATAAATTGTTATGACATTTCTTCCAATACATATGCAAATTTCCTCACGTTTTCTTTCACCGTTAACCTTGTGGTATGGCTTATCACTGCACTTAAGTTACAAAAACACATCGGTGGGATTTTAACTTGTCGCTAGAATAGCAGGCAACTTCATACCACACAGCCGTCACACAGTAACTATAATAGTCTGGAAGAGATCGCTACAATGCGATAAGACCGCCAATTGTACAATAAAATATAGAATGTTTCCAATGTCTGTATCTATCTATCTATAATATTAGTAACAAATTTGTATGGTGGTCAGATAACTACACGTCGTCCAGCACTACGGTGCACCGGCAGAGTGTACAGGAGCTGCAAGAGCTGCGACTATACATGCAGCGGGCTACGGAGGAGGTACGTCTATACTAGAATACTATACTAGCTACACACCCCGGCGTTGCCCGGGTCCCAACATACATTTTTGTCACCCATACCCAACCACTTAGACCAATAAATCAAAATCAAAAATTATTTATTGAGGTTAAGCCCTAATACGGCCCTAATGAAGGTCTGAATTACCACCAGTTCGGAAAAGAAGCCGCCTGAGAAGGACTTTCTTACTCACAAAACCAAGCGCTATTTACAACTACAACCATGAGTGGGTGGCAGTAGATAGTTATATAGAGACAAGTCTGAACAACTTCAGAGCATTTAGGGTCGGCAATGCGCGAATACCCCTGTTGCTGCATGCGTCCATAGGCTACGGTGCCCGCTTACCATCAGACGGGCCGTATGCTTGTTTGCCACCTTTGTGGTATAAAAAAAGAGCAGTCTAAAATAAAAAGGAATACCCGACTACACCTAGAGAAGAGCTTACTTTGAGAGTATTTCAGTATGTACATATTTATTGATTGTACAAACTATATATTCTTAACATATAATACATGGTCATTCTAAATATATGTCATTAGATAATGTTTGCCACCTTAGGTATAAATAATAAGATCCGTCTTCAGTATGGGATAGACTTAGAGTATATTAAAACATGACTTCTATTATTTGCGCGCAGTCGGATTTTAATTTATATTTATTAAAATAATAACTTTTTTTTCAGCACAAATCTCTCTCTATCGAAAAGTACGAGCAGCTATCGGAAGCTGCCTGCACACAAGGCAGCTCGGTGTCGTCTGCGCTGGACGCACACCACCGCGGCATGGAAGCCGCGCTCAGTGCTCTGGCGGAGGGGGTCTGCGCCTGTGTGCAACAAGCACAAGACGTCGACCTCACTGGGATGGTTAAGCGATTTATCGATCAATGGGTGAGTGGTTACATTGAATCAGAGCCATGTCATTACATAAACTTCTGATCAGCGCTCAAAAGCATCCGAGACAAATAACTTGGAAAACGCGGAATATACACGAATATAATGAGATAAGATTGAATCTTGGATGTTTTAGATTTGTGTGATAATACACATGTATTCAAGTCCATATAGGTGAGCCTTCTTACTCTTTTATTTTGAATGTTGTACTACACTCTGTGTCTATTATAATGGCATGTCTCTGTATTGAATCAATAAATTACATACATTTATTTGTGACACAAAATGGTGCTAATTCTGTTGTATGAAATTATTGAACTTTAATAATTTAACAATACTTATAGTATTGACATCCTTATTTAACCCCACACACGAGGAAGGAATAGCAACACTTTTTAGACCTGTCAAATTAGTTTAGTTAAGTCATTTTTTATAACAGAATAGATAACAATATCGCACGTAAATAAATAAGTATAAACTGAGTACTCAATTGTAAGTTGTGTGTATTTAGGTTAAAAGAATTTTTTTCACTAATAATTCACAAAAGCGAGCGAGCCGTATAGTAGACGCATATGATGTGTACTATCTGACAACTGCACCTCTTCTAAAAGTTTAACAAAAAATTGTTACTTCTGACAATAGTGTCGCCAAATTGGTATAACTATTCCCCGGCTCGTGTAACCCATTTCCGTTCCTTTTCAAATTCAAACATATTTGGTAGAATTTACAAATAAGGTAGTCAGAATCTACCCCGGATTCGCAAGCACCTCTTTCTTAAAAAAATACAACACTGAAAACATGTAATTTTTTTAGCATCAAATTAATTAAGTAATGTAAGTGTGGGATATACTTGCAGTATTGCGGCGCGGTGGGTCGAGTGCAGTCCCTACAGAAGGCGCACCGTGTGTTCAGCGCCACCAGTACAGCGACAGAGGCCGGGCGCGCCTCCACGCTGCGCAGGCAACGCGACCTGCGGAGGACGAGGGCTGACCACAAGCATCGGCTCATACTCACCTGCATACAGGTTACAGTCACACCATACATTCTCAAAGTTGTCTGGAAACTTGTTATATATGTGGGGCGAGCGAGGTGATCATGCTCAGCCACCACAAAGGGAAGATCTTCCAGCCAGGCGGGTGTTGTGCCTGGGGAACAAGGCTCCGACTGTTCTAGTCGGAAACTTGTATATATGTTGAATTGCGTAGAAAACTTCGCTAGCGCGTGGCAGGATTGTGACGTATGGAGTTGTCATCCGTTGAATGTTGTCCTGTTAGTTAGTAGATTTCTAACATTGGTTTATGTAGCGGTGAGGTCGCTACATAAACTTATAAATGTATATACAAACAAAAAGTATATATGTATTGTACCAGGTGCCGGCGCTGGTTCCGATGTGACAACCTTTGCTGAGATGTTGCTGTGTGATTATGTCTATTAATATAATAGGGGGCGCTAAATAAAAATCGGTCGGTGGTGGAAAGTATACCGAAAGTAACTAAGACTATGATTTAAGATTATCCAGCGTGGCAATGCTGCCAGCATTCTTGGCACGCTACCGCATGATTCCGGTTTGGGTCAGATCTTTTATCTATAAGTAGGTAGGTTAAGATATGTTTTTGTAAATAGTTTACTCTGTTTTGTGTCAATAAATAGAATAGATACACAATACAAGATTATGTTTAAGTCTAAAATCAATGAAACAATCTTCCAGGAAACTGAAAACGAGAGAGCATACATAGAAGAACGCACGAGCCAACAGTTCAACGGCGTGGAGACACATCGCCAGGAGACGATACACCGCATCAGCTGTATCGCAGAACAGCTCCAGAGGGAGAAACAAATCCTGCACAGGCTCAACGACGAGGTAATTTACACCTTCATAAGTGCCTTATTAGGGCCTAAACTTCAAGAGAGGTAGGGCGATTTGGAATTTCCCGTGGGTTATCCCATTTAAATTGGACCCGCCCGACTCGGGACTGTACCTCCGCCATACAGAAGACCGCAGTGAAATGACACTACTTGATGTAGTGTTGTGTTTCTGCGGTTAGTAAGGTTGCCAGTGCTCCACGAGGATACGCTGGGCTAGTAGTATGTGCTGCTAGCACGCTAGGAGAATCCTCATCAACAACATGGTTGGCAACTCGTTAGTGATGTTCCTGGTATTGCTAGCGGCTATAGGCTACGGTGACTGCTTACCATCAGGTGGGCCGTATGCTTGTGCCACCTTATCTGGTATAAAAATGAACAAAAAAACTGAATAAATGATTTTTGAACTTGATTTTGATTTTTAGGTTACGGCACTAGAACTGCAAAAGAAACACTCGCTTGAACAAGTCGACGCCTGGAAGGAATGGTTGCAGACACAGCTTCAGGCTACTGCGGAGGAGATGGAAATGGCCGATAGAGACCTAGAAGAGAGTGAGAGGGAAATGCAAGACACAGCTGAAGTAGCCAAGAAGTTTGATAAGGAATTTGATGAGGGTATGTTTTTATATGATATTTCTATATGATAGGTTGGGGTTTTGGGATGTTTGTTTGTTATGCAACCAAATATACCATGGCTTGGAGTCAAACATCACTGAAAGGGTTTCTACGATTGAAAAAAGTATTTTTATATCCTGTTTTCACACGGACATAGTATCGGGTGTTAACTGGTATAATTATGTTGCGACTTTTAACAAACAATTTTACTAATTCTTAAGAACGGTTACAAGATTTGTACAAAAAAAAAAACTTTACCGAAACCTGTATACGGCAGGAAATTCACAAAACATAAAGTTCATTAATTAGCTAGAGTATTCGTTTTCAATCCTGTCATTTACTAGTGACCCGCGCCGGTTTGGCTCGGGTCACTAGTGTGTACTATATCAAACTTATATGTATAATAAACATTCCTCTGGAATGACCGTCTTTTAGTGAAATCCACGAAATCCGTTGCGTAGTTTAAAAGATGTAAGCGCACAGACAATGGGTTTGTTAGTTGTTTAATACTATCTTACTTGAGGCGAATTATGTGAATTTTCGTATTGATGTTGATGTTCAGATGGCAGTAATGTAATATGTATTGGTTGTGGTCGCAGGCACGAGTGCAATAAGCACCGCCATGGAGAGTGTGGGCCCCGACGCCGTGCAGGCGGTGGACCACGCCCGGACGGAGCTGCTGGCGGGCCTGCTCCGCGCGCACTCCGCCGTACAGGTACCCACAGGGGACATCAGTCTCCCTCCTAGTCATACTTATATCTCAAACATTGTACATGGTGGACCGTAAATGTGATTTTGATATTATTTTTTAAACAGACGGTTTTTTTTTTATACCACTAAGGTGACAAACAAGCATACGGCCCGCTTGATGGTTAGCGGTTACCGCAGCCTATGGGAGCTTGCAACACGAGGGGTATCACTCGCGCGTTGCCGACCCTAGACCCTTTAATTATTCCTTCCGTTTTCGCAACGAACGCACACGAAACGACGAACGAAAATAATGCCAGATTCAAATTTTGTGTACCAATAATCTTTATTAACACATTTTACGTGATTATGGTCAATTTTAATACCGATCGATTAAACTTTCTTTTAGTATTCATTTTTAGTCATAGTTAAAGCAGAGTTACGGAATTCAATACGCTTCACCCACAAATAACTAAACCGTAGGCGATTAAAATTGACGTAAAACTTAGCGCATGTAATAATCCCCCTTTACAAAATCACTTTCCCTTAGTTAGTTACTTTGCTCATTGTCATTGTATATCGTGTTGTTTACAGAACGAGACGAGTAGTATAGTGGCGGCTGACGCTCAACTAGTGAAGGATCTCCGAGACAAGAACGAGACGCTCCTCTCACAGGTTCTCGACACTACCAAAGACACGCTCGACTCCGTACTAGATAGTGTACAGGTGACATATTAATTTCTTATCATCTATGTATATATGTATAAAAGAAAGTCGTGTTAGTTACACAATTTATAACTCAAAAACGGCTGAACCGATTTGGCTGAAAATTGGTGGGGACAAGTATACGGCCCACCTGATGGTAAGCAGTCACCGTAGCCTATGGCCGCTAGCAAGGGGTATTACTACGGGGTGCCACCCATGTTGCTGATGAGGACTCACTGTGCTAGCAGCAATACTACTAGCCCAGCGTATCCTTGTGGAGCACTGGCAACCTTACCGCAGAAACAACACCACATTAAGTAGTGTTTTTCACTGCGGTCTTCTGTAAGGTGGAGGTACAGTCGGGCGGCTCCAATTTAAATGGGATAACTCACGGGAAATCCCAAATCGCCCCACCTCTTTATAGGTAGCTTAAAACCAGGACGCTGCCGTAGGATTTTTCCCGGGAAAATGTTAGGTTCCTCCGGGATTCTAAGCTAAACGCAGACGAAGTCGCGGGCGGAAACTAGTTATTATTAACGAGACCACTGGTCTAGTAGTTAGTATACCTGACTGCTAAGCTAGAGGTCGCAGGTTCGATTCCCGCCGGGGCAAACATTTAAGTGACAAACATGTTTGCCTTGCGTCTGGGTGTTTAGTATGTATTATAAGTGTGTATTTACCAAAAAAAAGTATATGAAACTCATGCTATCTCTTTCTCATGACTGGGGTTATGTAAGTTTTTATTATATGTCTTTCTACCTGCGTATTGGCCAACCCTGCAAATTAACTAAGCCGCATTTTTCCTCAGTCGACAAATGCCAGTACATCGATGAAGCTAGAACAGCTGACGTCGGCTACCAAGAGCTTGGAGTCGGCCACCTTCAGCCACCAGACCAACAGCCAGCTGGCGCTGGACGACATGAAGGAGCTGCTCGCACAGTTCGCGGACAACATCCGGGACACCACGGCCCTGCAGGCACACTCCGAGGATCGCTACCTGAGAGATGAATATAAACTATATTCACCGACTGGTCAGTGTAAACATTTAACAAGTACGAGTCTGACTCGCACACCGTAGGTTCTGTACTTTATTGTTATATACCACTAGCGGCCCGCCCCGGCTTCGCACGGGTAGACATTTATATCAAATATTTTGTTGATATGTTGGTTTGTCCTGAATTTTTCCTGAATTTTCTTTGCTATAAACCTCACGGAGCCCGAGACCTTTCCAACGAATGCAAAACCGTGGAAATCGGTTCGTGCGTTCTGGAGTTATAGCATCAGGAAGGAAAACCCGACTTATTTTTATATAGTAGACTAGCGGCCCGCCCCAGACAAAATAAATGTCTACCCGTGCGAGGTAGACATTTATTTTGTCTACCCGTGCGAAGCCGCGGCGGGCCGCTAGTATAATATATAGCCTATGTTACTCAGTGATAATGTAGCTTTCTAACGGTGAAATAATTTTTAAAATCGGTCCAGTAGTTTCGGAGCCTCTTCAATACAAACCCACAAAAATACAATTCTTTCCTCGTTATAATATCTCTTTATAATTCGGCCCGCCTGATGGTAAGCGGTTACCTCAGCCTATGGACGCTTGCAACACCCGGGGTATCACGCGCGCGTTGCCGACCTTTGTACTAAAAACAAACCAGAACCAAACAGACGTTGTTACCTTTGAGCTGTTTCATTAAAGCCTAGTTCATCCCAGACTAAATGGCTTGCGAAGATTTTTTATGTAATATTGAACCACATTGGGATAATCTAGTGCCATCACCAACTGTGTCGGCTTATCCGGAATAAGCCTGCTGGTAAGCGGTTACCGCAGCCTATGGAAGCTTGCAACACCAGTGGTATCACTCGCGCGTTGCCGACCCTAGATTTATTGGGATATAATATGTATGACATTTGTAAAAAAAAAAACGAATGATGATGATGATGATATCCGCAGGCAAGACCCCAGGGCGAGTGCAGTACCGGTATCCTCGCACGCTGGCGGCCACCTCCCCGCCGGGGCGAGCGGCCAGGCGACAACAACACGACGTAACTATACACATGCTTACCCTACACTAAGTCATCCATAGTCGTGAATACCGATATAGGAAGATATACGTGATGTTCTCAGGCGTGTGAGGTGGTGGACTTGGAGACGAGTGACTCGTCGTCGTCATCATGCTCGGAGCAGTTCCTGGCGCCGTCGCCCCCCGCGCTCCCCGCGCCCGCGCTCCAGAAGTCACCCTCTGAGCCTGACATATACTCCATCAGGAAGGTACGCACTGAGTACACACACATATAACCACACAATGGAATACATTCTGTTGTACAAAATGAAAAAATCTTGCTTTCTTTCTCATCTGCGGGGTTAAATAAATAATAATAATGCTTGGACATTATCACACAGCGCCATCTAAGCAAAGCTTGTACTATGGAAACCAGCAGCTGATACAATACTTATATACTTTTTTTTGTAAATACATACTTATAATACATACCAAACACCCAGACGCAAGGCAAACATTTTGGTCGCATAAATGTTTGCCCGGGCAGGAATCGAACCTGCGACCCCTGGTGTTGAAGTCAGGTATACTAACCACCAGACCAGAGACCTGTCAAATTAGTTTGGCTTAGTGATTTAATCCAACTATCACATCACTTCTTCTTAACGTGCTATAATTTGTCCACAGCGTCAAGAGAATGGCAAGGAGAACGCGAATCGTTCCCTGGATCGGTCGGCGAACAAGAAACCATCCAAGCTGCCGGCGCCCACGTCACTCAAGAAACCACTCGTCGAGAGGATTGATTGACAATTGACCTTGAAACTGTCACTATTCCATTAGGATGTTCAGATATTGGTGTCGATTCTGTTGTTCAAAATTACTAAATTTAACTAATTTGACAGGTCTAAAAGTCTTGCTATCCCTTTCTCATTTCCTCTCTCCTCCTTTCTCGGCAATATTTTTAGACCTGTCAAATGAGTAAAGTTCAGTCATTTTGAACAACAGAATTGGCATAATACAAATATGGTTTTGTGGTGCCATTAAAAATATAATAAACTTCACTTCTTGATTGCTTGATGACACGCCTAGAGAATTTATGAAGTTATTGGTGTCCTGGATAGTACGCTATACGACTGCTATGCTAAGGGTCGCGTGTTTGATCCTCGCAGCAGTAAAAACACAAGAATAATTCTTGGACATTATCACGCAGCGCCATCTAGCCCTAAACTGAGCAAAGCTTGTACTATGTGACACCAGTAGCTGATCGAATACTTTATACTTTTTTTTTGTAAATACATATAATGTTACTTTACATTAGCGAAATAAAAACCAAACTGTGTTGCTCTGAAAAGAGAATAATTTATTAAGAAATGCTTTTAATTTTCATCTTTAACATGCATGTTTAGTTTTTAATAATTAATTACAAAGCTTACCTGAAAAGAGAAACAACATTTAGAGCTATTATTTCACAAATTCCTTTACATATTAATATTTCAACACATTCCTTGTAATACGCTTGTCTTGTCTGACCACAGATAACTTATCCCTCCAATTTGTATGTCATCCATCTGTCAATCTTATTACTACAGTCTACACGTGAAATGACATTCAAAGAAAGTGCGGCAAATTTAAATTAAATGAAGTGTCAATAACTTCATTTACATCTCCCCCCCTCAAGAGTTTATAGCATACATTTAATCATAGATAATAAACTTACATAGGACACATTTAATTAAAGTTCTTAATTTTCCGGTACCGGAACAAGTTTTGTTACATGAAAAAGATTAGACTCAGACTTCCTATGCCCTGTGTTTATTCTATAAATTGAGTTTGACAATTTTTCTATAATTTTATAAGGGCCAATTTTTAATTCATCTAGTTTTTTTCTGTTTAATCTATTGCCATTTTCCACATATACCGAATCTCCTACTTTTAATTCACATTGTTTTCTGTGCTTATCGAATTTTTGTTTATTATAATTGTGTGATTTTATAGTATTTTCTAGTGCAATTTTTCTATGCAATCTAAACCAATTAAGAAATCATAGTCGAAATTTTCTTCACCTATCACAAAAACATTAACATTATCTTCAATATCGAAAATTTTTATTTTTAAAGTTACTATTCCAATAGATTTCTTTACGCCATTAATTGTTTTTAAGATTGCTTTTTTATTATTATCATTAATTGTGTTTTTCAAGGACAATAATCTTGAATTTATCAAAGACACATTCGAACCAGAATCATAGATTCCTGAAGTTTCCAAAGTGTCATTAATTAATAATTTAATCTTGATTAATGGCGAAATTATAAGTTTTTTGGATCAATTTCATTTAATTCGGTTTCTAATTCAGAATTGTTAATGCTCCTTATCTGATCTCGTTTTGGTCTATCATTGTATTTGTTTTTAAACCAACATAAGGATTCAGGATGATAGCGGGTTCCTTTATTTTCGTTCTCACAAATTTTACACGGACTGACTATATTTCTTACATATTTTTCCTTAATTTTATTTTCAAAACTAACTATCTTTTTTTTCAAATTCTTTTTTTTTACCAAATATTCTAAGCCTCTGATATTATTAAATAAGTCTTGAGTCTCTTTCAAACTGTTCCTATCAATTTTATCTGCTATAAAATTTGGTAGCCCCGTAGCTATCAAATCAATTAAGGTGTGTTTATCCATTGTTTTGTTTAACTCCAATAATAATTTTTCTTTTTTTAAAGCATATTCTAATAATGAGCCCTGCCTATATTTAAACAATATTGCATACCTGACTGGCGACCAACCTCTGTCTGCAAAAGTCTCACAAAAGTTTTTTTTCCATGTTGACCATTCAGAGTTAACCGTGTATTTTATGAGCATGGAGCTGTACCAGTCTAGACATGAATCCTCCAATAATAATCTAAGACTTTCAATCTTCTTAACATCTTCATCAATTCCTAAACGCTCACATTCTGCTTCAAAAATTGACATCCATTGGGACACATTTGATGTTTTACTATTAAATTTTTCTATTACAAATTTCTCTGACATATTTCTTATATTAAGAGGTTTAGGTGTATCCTTCTTCAGTTCAGCAAAACTCTCCAGAATTCTTGTTATAACATCTTCTGAGACTCCCGCAGTAGGAGCCTGTAGTAATGTTTCCGGTGAAGCTTGTTCCAGCAAATATCCTTTAAACTGTATATTTCCATCTTTATCTTTGTACACCTCACTTATTTCCGATGTCAATGAGATCCATACTTGTCTTTTTTCATGTCTCTTTTGTAGTGTATTTTTGACTTTGAGAAAAGCTTGTGTTTTTATAATTTCCTCATGCAATCTTGCCGGTTGGAGCTGTTCTGGGATGTAGAAGGTATTTTTATCGGAGTCCGTAATTGAGGTTATGCAGATTATATTTGTTTTTGGATCTTCACCAGATTTCACCACAAATTCAAACCTTAACTTGTCCATTGTTATTAAAAATAGCTGTAGAAATGTTGTTTTATAATGTTACTTTACATTAGCGAAATAAAAACCAAACTGTGTTGCTCTGAAAAGAGAATAATTTATTAAGAAATGCTTTTAATTTTCATCTTTAACATGCATGTTTAGTTTTTAATAATTAATTACAAAGCTTACCTGAAAAGAGAAACAACATTTAGAGCTATTATTTCACAAATTCCTTTACATATTAATATTTCAACACATTCCTTGTAATACGCTTGTCTTGTCTGACCACAGATAACTTATCCCTCCAATTTGTATGTCATCCATCTGTCAATCTTATTACTACAGTCTACACGTGAAATGACATTCAAAGA
Organism: Falcaria lacertinaria; assembly: GCA_951449985.1. Taxonomy (NCBI): domain Eukaryota; kingdom Metazoa; phylum Arthropoda; class Insecta; order Lepidoptera; family Drepanidae; genus Falcaria; species Falcaria lacertinaria. Next base: position 13,959,058 of record OX602108.1, read on the forward strand.
AAGTGCGGCAAATTTAAATTAAATGAAGTGTCAATAACTTCATTTACATACATATCAAACACAAACGCTAGGCAAACATGTTGGTCACGTAAATGTCTGCCCCGGCGGGAATCGAACCCGCGACCTCTAGCGCAGCAGTCAGGTATACTAACCACTAGACTAGAGTGTTTAGTATTCATGTGATAACATTTGTTGATTCATCGATTTATCGTCAATTCTGAAAAATATTTACTTTTACTTTTACTTTCGAATTTTCTTTACTTGAGTGTGTTCTAAGTAGTCTGTAATTTGTCAATGCAATAGGAGGCCTACCATCTAATACTTCTAGATTAAGTCGACTTAAGTAATTCGAAATGCTCATAATAATATCCTACCTAAGAGCTAAGTATCAAACTGCTACGCACCATCGCGTTGCTAGCAGACAGATGAGTGTTAGCTGAAATAAACTTTCTTATGAAGCGCGCGTCTCTTGCACTGTAATTACGTATCTACATTTTGGACTATAACTATCGTAACAAACACTTTTAGTTGCCTAAAAATATAAGAATTATCACAAGATGTGTGCAAGTCGAGAGTGAATGGGCGCTTTTCTCTCTGCCTACTCCGAAGGGGACTTGGCGTGATGATATGTATGTATGAATTCTTACCAGTATCGGTTATGACTGTAGAATTCCGGAAATTTTATTGTAATCCAGGAGAGTTTGAAAGACACTGAAGCACGTTCAGTTGAAAGGAATCTTTAAATTAAACTTTATTATAATTAACATACAACGCTAATTGAACATGTTTGTAAGTATCCTAGCGTGTGTTCATAGCTATAGTTATTGTATGTGTAGCATGTTGTATTTGTAGGGATATTGTATTCTAAATAATTAATGTTCATAGCTATAGTTATTCGAGAGCGATTTATAGTAGATTTATTAAAAAATTAATTTATAATATTTAATTAAAAGATTTAAAAGAAATTACAATTTTAATTTAAAGTAAAAGAAACCTAGTCTAGTTCCTATCGATGTTAGAATAAGAATGACCGAGACAATATACAATTATACAAAGCAAGTAAATGTAGAATTCCACGCTAATACGGAAAATTCCAGTAAAGTGCGGCGTCGGATGGCGCCGGCCTCCTTTGGGTTCGACGATACGACTTTCCGTTAACGCTGCAGTTTTGCCTCGTGGATCCGATGTTGCAACAGTATTAGGGTGATGCAATAAATAATCTATGCGCTGCAATATGGTAAGGGATTAGCCATATAACACCTCCCCCCTGAGAACAGCAACTATTTCTGAGTCTTGAGATGATGAAATATTGCTGTCTTATTTGGTCCAGGATTCTCAGGCTTCGCATAGATGTCTTCTCTGGGTGGTATTTCTCTGAGTGTCTCCTTTGTAGCACATCTTAATGGCCCGTAGTGTTTTATGATTGAGACACTAATGAGTATCAGTACACCTATTATGATTATAGTGTACAGCGGGATCGTCGTGTGGTAGAGATACTCCGACGAAACTTGTTCCATCTGAAGTGTAGGCTGCATCAGAAGATGATTTTGTGTTTCATGCAGCTGTTTTAAGTCAATTGACTTAAGATGTATCTGAGGTGACTTGTCTACTTGAGCTTCTGCGTCGTAGGGGAGTTTTATTATCTTCAGGGGCCGCCCTTGGACTCGATCATTGGTATAAGCGATTGTGAACTCCGAAGTTTGTAGAAGACAGTTGACAGGGATGGTGACCAGGTAGGTGCCGCTCACGATGTTGTAATCTTCTCGTGCGCAACTCATGTGAATCTTCGTCGCGTTGGGGAATGACACGACGTAATGTTGCTCGTCGAGCTCCTCTAGGGATATTCTTGAGAGAATAATTGTAGTCATCTCGCAGGTCTTGTCCAAGGATTGATTGATGATGAGATCTTGTGTGCAATCCGGCTGCTGTCGAAGGTGGTGGTCCATCTTGTCTCCACAGAGGTACCAGTGATTGTACTTCGGGCATTCAGCCTCCATGTACACGTAACCTTTCCTGCTTGTTGCTATTAGTGGATAAGGAGGGATGAGGGCCTGCCGGTACTTATTAGGAGCTACTGATAACTTATACAAGTCGTATGTATCTAAAGCAAATAAAGGTAATTGAAAAACAACTACTATTCTAGTACCGGAAAAGTAGTAACCGGGTTTGATTAAATCGTAATATTCCCTGAGTTCTAAATCTAAAATATGTTCTTTCCCGTAAATCGAAATTAATCTACTAATACCTTTATGCTAATCATAGAGTGGTGAGTACTTGAAGCACGAATAAAAGCTAGAATATTTTCTAATCTTGTTAACTCATTTAAAATATCGTCTATGTTTTCTGTAATTATTGTCAAATGTTGCGCAAACTTCATATACTTTATAAGACTTGAATCTCTGTAAGCTTCGGCATCTAAAATGAGTTTCAAAGTGTCGTTAATTATTGATTGATTTTCGACTAAACTGGTCATTAAATATGAATGCTGAGCCATCCACTCTTTATTTAAACTAATATGAGAATTAAATTGATTGGCAATCTTATTATCATTATCTTGAAGGATTTTGATAGCATTATCATACTTAGTAGCATCTGCATGATCAAGGTTACCACTAATTGCTTTAATCATTGAGCCTAAACCGTCGATGAGACCTCTTTTTACTCGTGTTGGTTCTAACGTTTCTAAATGACCTGTAACTTGGCTCAACTTTGATGAAAGGTATTCTATTTGAAGTTCGTACAACATATAGGTATTTTTATAAATTTTTTTTTTTTTTTTTTTTTTACAACTATCATTACAGGTTTAATTCCTAATACAATAGTGTAGACAACTTATCCTATCACTTAATCTATACACAGTACACCATAAGAAACCTTTGTGAACTCGTTCAGCGAGCACGAGAATATATCTAGCTGTTGTGCAACAGCATTGAGCGTACGCAGCGAACGCGTCAATGGCGCTAGTTTAAGCAGTTGGGTGCGCGCGCGCGGCACCACCAGCAGGGGCGGCCTCCTTCGCCGGCCTACGTACTCACCCGGGACACCCAGCTTTATCTCATATAGAATGGCCGGGTTATGTATCACACCTCGCATAACTTTAAATAAATAAGTAGCTAGTGCTACTTCCCTCCTTATTTCCAGCCTGAAATATCCTGTCATACCCAGAATAAATAAAGTTGGATATAATAACGGATATCCTGGATAAACCCCATACTGTTTCAAATACAGAAATCTAATAAATTTGTTCTGTATACGTTCCAGCATTAATTTATATTTGGCTTCATGCGGAGACCAAACTACCGAATTACACTCTAGGTGACTCTTAACGAGTGCCTCATACAATGTCTTCAAAGCTCCGAGGTTGGAGAAACCATTCGCCTGCCGCAAAACAAACCCCAGATTCCGATAAGCTTTTTTGCACACATCTAATATATGCTTACGGAAGTTTAAATTTGCGGCAAACCGAACCCCTAAGTCTCTAACCTCGGAAATCCGCTGCAGTGGTGTCCCTTCCACATTGTATGAGTGGTGCCGCGGGGCGCGCGCGCGACTAAACGACACCACCGAACATTTAGACACGTTGAAGGTCAATTTATTACGTCTGCTCCAACTTACAACGTTATCTATGTCCTGCTGTAATGTGTCATGATCTGCTGACTGTTTCACTTCGCGGACCAATTTCAAGTCATCAGCAAACAGCAAGGGGGTGGATCCATTGACAACTTCAGGTAAGTCGTTAATCATCATAATAAAGAGCAGAGGCCCCAAGGTGCTTCCTTGACTTACTCCAGATCTCGTGAAGTAGGGTTCAGATAAGTAGCCACTACAATCGACATACTGACATCTATCCCTCAAATAGCTAACGAAGAATTCCATCGTATGCGGTGTACAACCTAAGCCAACCAATTTTGATAGCAGGACATCATTGTCCACTCTATCAAACGCTTTCTGAAAATCGAAGTAGGCAACGTCCACCTGCCCACCCGCATCTACCGCAGGCACCAGCCTTGTCATCAGATGCATCAGGTTGCCCGCTGTCCCCCGTCCTGGACGGAAACCGTGTTGTGCGTCCGATAACTGGCTACTCCCTTGCCCGTACAACTGTTGGTGAATCGCTGCTTCAAACACTTTTGCCGGTGGGCAGAGTACCGCCACTGACCTATATTTACTGGAACTAGTACCACCACTACCCTTAGGTACCGGAACAACTCTAGTAAGTTTCCAGCTGGCAGGAAATTTCGCGGTATCTATGCACAGATTAAATAGATGTAGCAGGGGTTTCTCCAGTACCTCACGACAATCCCTGAAAACATACGCTGGTATACCGTCGGGTCCAACGGAACGCTTGGGGGCCAAGCGCTCGAGCGCCCGCCGTACGTCTGATCCGAGCAACGCTCCCAGGTGCACCCGTGCTCCCGGTGGTGGCGCCGGTGCCGCGCTCGCCGCCGACACGCTCAACTCAGCCGGCTCTGGGTGGTACACGGAGTGAAAATAACGCGCGAACTCATTTGCGCATTCCAACTCAGATAAAACTTGGTCATTTTTTACTAACTTATGCTTGCTTGAGTTGTTTTTTCTAAACCTCACGTAATCCCAAAACGCTCGTGGCTCCTTTGCTAAGTGATTTTGCACGCGTTCACGGTACCGATCATGAGCCCGTGCAGTTTCAGCCTTTACTCTTGCCCTACACCTAGAAAACGCCTCATAATCGCCACGTGATTTACTAGATTTGTATATCTTATGTAATTCGTGTTTGAGCTTAATATCCCGAATTATATCAGTTGTATACCAAACTGGGTAGATATACCTCCTATTTACCGGACAGATTCGTTTTATAGGAACACACATATCAAAAACCTCATAGATCTTGTCGTAAAATAAATTTAATACTAGATCGGGATCATTTAAACAATACATATCACTCCAATCTATAACAGACAGCAAATAATACAAACGATTAAAGTTAGCCTTATTAAAATTCCATTGGTTACGTCGTATAGTCGAACTGCAAGAGAATTGTGAGAGAGGCGGGGGCGCGAGCACGGGCTCAGGCTCAGCCGTTGAGGTAGGCGAAGTCGAGGGCGAGGGCGGGGGCGGCGGAGGCGACGGAGCGCCAAACTCCACACTAACTGCGAGCGGCGGATGGTACACGTCAACGGGCTGCAGCCCCTCGTCGGCTGCGCATACGCGGACGGCTCCACTACGCGCGCTCAACACCAGGTCCAACTGTCTATTATTGCAGTTGGGTACCGTACTACACTGAACGAGTCCACAGAAGGCTACAAAATATTCATAATAATTACAGACGTTAACATTGCATGAAAATAAATTAAAGTCACCTAAAATAACTAAAGTATTGCTATATTTAATACATATTTTTTCTAACAGACTAAACATTAGCATATACTCACTTTCATCAGTTTGAGGCGGTATATATACAGTACAACATGTGAATAAATATCGGTTTTGCAAGTAAAGTGCGGCACAAATCAGTTCAAACTTATGACTGTCTATGTCGCAGCATTCTGGTATCGCCACTCGTCTTAGCTCAAAGCGCGGCTTGGCCACTAAAAGAACGCCTCCTTGCTTCCGCCCATCCGCTCGATCGCATCGCAATACGTGGTATCCTGGAAGCGCAAATTCCGAATTCTGAATAGCTTCATTTAGTCCGCTCTCGGTGATAGAGAATAAATCAGCGCCAGATGATTCCAACAAAGACAAGAATTGTGTAGTTTTTGTTCGAAGTCCTCTGGCGTTTTGATATAATATGTTGAAGCATCTAGGTTTCGGTAGGTTTGGTTGTGCGACGAAACCAAATCCACTCGCTATATTCTACATTTAGTGGCCACACCTCCGGATCACACAGTTTTATAAAATTACTTTCAGGTACACCTACTTTGAATGATGCATAATTGCGGTTTGTTTTGGACTTCAATAGCTGAATTGTAATATCAACTTCGTTTCCCAATATATTTCTAATGTGCTCCATTAAATCGTTATCCGTCGTGCATTTATCTAATCTCCATACATGTAAGATTTTTTTGCGCTCTACTGCTTTCAATGTTACCGTTGACGTATTACCTCCTTTTTTTATTGAGTTCTTTCTTTTGTTGCTTTTAATTTCTGTCCAAGAGTTATTATAATCTTCTATTTCGCTGATATCTCTAGGATCCGCTGCAATTCTGGCCGCCTCTGCGTAACTGGCAGCAGGCCTCGGCGCTTGTGATTTCGACGCTAGTGGCCTCGACCCTTGTTGTCTCGGCTTTTGGTTGACACTCTCACCTCTGCCGTCAATGCCGGACGATGATCGTGTAGAAGATGTTTGTATATCAGCAGTTGCTGAACATTGGTGTCTTATTTCTGTCCGGGAAGAGGCGTTAGTGTTCATATCCTTTAGCTCACTAACTTCCTGTTGATATGTTTTTAACGTATTTATTTCCTGCTCATAACAAAGACATTTATCTTTAGTTTCTTTTAATTCTAGTCGCAGATTATTATTTTCGGATGATAAAATCGTTACAGTATTTTTAATTTCTCCCAAGATTTTTGTCTCAATATCATTCAACTTAGCCATTATGATGCCATTAATTTTTTCCAAGATACCTTCCATTATATCTTTTTGCTCGCGTGTCACCAATATCCCAGTAGTTTCTTTGGAGACACCAACCGAAATGGACTGGTTCGATTCATCATTGTCTACCATGTCGACTCTAACACTTCGTACTGGGGTGTCATCCGTTACCCGTATACGTTGTGTAATATTTATGCAGTCATCACACTTAAAAGTACGCTTTATTTGTACTTTACCTGTTTTAAACGCAGTCGGGGCGATCTTTGCGCATCTATAATGATATCCAGAATTACATCCATTGCAATTAACCAGCTCACCAACATCAATTTTTTTGCAGCACACAGCGCAATTCATTTTGATTTCCAGGAATTCTATTAGCGCGAAGCGAGCGAGACACGAAGATAGCCACTTAATGAGAGCAAAAGAGCGCGATGCACGGTTCACAAGTTGGCCCGCTAACCCGCGCAAACTCGCCGTCTGAGGTTTATTGACACTACGAATTACGATTGACACTGATTGTTTGTTACGCAAAGTATTTTTATAATAACTCAAAAGGTTCACTTATTTAACACTGTACTACACTTTCCATAGTTGTATCATGACTTAAGTTCAAATAAGAAACATTTTTTTTAACTGTATAGCCTGTTTTACGTACTTAATGAAATTAAATTACTAGGAGCAACATTACGCGTGCCTCTCCCGCGCGATTATGTATGTATTTATTATGCTTGTAGCTTTTATAGATACTATATCAAGCCATCTCGATCAGGGCCTTCAAGTAGATGCCGTGTATACGGATTTCAGCAAAGCCTTTGACAAGGTAGACCATGCTATTCTTCTATCGAGAGTTGCTGAAATTGGCGTAGGTGGATACGTGTTAAACTGGCTTGCATCATACCTTACTAACCGTAGGTCTTATGTGGTCGTAAATGGTGCACAATCTTCTGAATTTAAAACCACTTCAGGAGTTCCACAGGGGTCGCACTTGGGACCACTATTATTCCTCATTCATATCAATTCCATTACAGAATGTTTCCATCACACAACAGCATACTTATTTGCAGACGACCTCAAGATTATTAAACCTATTAAATGCATAGACGACTGTAAATTGGTTCAAAACGACATAGATAGATTAGTTAACTGGTGTGAGCGTAGTAATATGTTGTTAAACGCAGAAAAATGTAATTCGATTTCCTTCAGCCGGAATAAAACAAAATTACAATCATCGTACACTATTAACAAACACGAAATCAAGCGAGTTGAATGCATACGCGACTTAGGTGTATTGATAGACAGTAAACTCACATTTAATGCTCACATAGACAAAGTACTAATTAATGCATCTAAAATGAGCGGATTCATTGCAAGAAACACTAAAATATTTAGATGCCCGAAAACGAAATTATTGCTATTTAAGTCATTAGTTCGCAGTATACATGAGTATTGTTCGCAAGTTTGGTCCCCATTTTATGATGTACACAGAAATAGAATTGAACGTACTCAAAAGAGATTCCTCAACTATCTCGCATATAGCCTGAATCTACACAAGAATTTAAACTCATACAACGCTCGTCTGAAATACTTCCGATTATTTTCACTTAATGACAGACGTAAGCTGCTAGATCTCCTATTTATATATAAACTGTTCAACAATAAAATAGACTGTCCTGAACTACTAGCTAAAATCTATATTTCTGCTCCAAGTAGATTACCACGCTCACAGATATACAGGCTGTTCAATGTGCGTAGACACAGAACTAACCTGGGTCTGAATTCACCCATAGTCAGAATGACCAGACTTTATAACAATTTAACTAGACTTTGTGATTTAGACATCTTTGCCAATAACTTACAGTGTTTCAAGAACAAAATATTGAATCTATATGAATCCAAGTTGAAGTAAATTTTATGAGAAAAAGAAAGTTTATCTCATATTAATTTTTTTGTTTTATTGATAAAGAAGAATTGTTCTTATGTTAATTATTACCTAGTAATTTCTTACAAATTATCTTTCTGTTTTTTGTTTTTTAATTTTGTAATTTTTATATTATTTCCGGTGCAATACTTAAGTTAGCTGTGATTACCTTTAATTAAGTGAGCGCTAAGCATGTTTTTACTTATTGTTATTAATCTTAAGTTTTTGGTGTGTCACTTGTTGGCGATCCTAATAAATAAATAAATAAATAGACTAACTATACACAGAGGTGTGACAACTCGCTTCGAGTGCAATACAATAACGCTTTCAGAATTCTGTTGGGTCTGCCTCGCTATTGTGGTGAGCTATGTTCACGGTGGTTCACACTGATGGCTTCCTAAGAAAGCGAACAGCCTCGTTATAAGCGCGGATGCAAGCCAGCACCTACAGTTATTGAACATTGTTAATAGACACAGTGGATAGTTGTATTACGAAGCATTGAACAATGTCCACATGTCAAGTGCAATATTTTGTTTTAGTTAACTGATGTTTATTACGTATTTTATTATTGTGTGTATTATTTGATTGTGCCGTACCTATAGATATATGTGGATATAGATATATGTGGTCTGATAATAAAGTATTATTATTATTTTATTGTGAATCATGAAGGTAGAGTTAAAATATATATTAAAATGCAACAAATTATCACAAGATATTTTAAATATACCTATTGCATACTTACGTTGCTTTGCTTACGATACAATATATACGTATAATACTTATATACACGAATAAATATATAAGGCCGCTGGTCGGGTAGTTAGTGTACCTGATTGTTGCTTGGGTTCGTGGGTTCGATTCCCGCCGGGGCAAACATTTATAAGTATATATTTGCAACACAATAGTATTTAAGTATTGTATCAGCTGCTGGTTTCCATAGCTTTGCTTAGTGTGGGTTTCACTGTGTGGTAGTGTCCGTGCATTATTATTATTATAAAATAAAATGAAATAGCTTATAATAATAATAATAATAATGTTTGGACATTATCACACAGCGCCATCTGGCCCCAAACTTAGCAAAGTTTGTACTATGGGAACCAGCAGCTGATATAATACTTATATACTTTTTGTTTGTAAATACATACTTATAATACATACCAAACACCCAGACGCTAGGCAAACATATTTGTCACATAAATGTTTGCCCCGGCGGGAATCGAACCCGCGACCCCTAGCGTAGCAGTCAGGTATACTAACCACTAGACCAGCGGTCACGTCAGGTCGCTTATTCGTCGCTTATTATATTAAATTATACGTATGTTTGCGGAATTTCTTTGTTTGAATATGTTATGAGGATGGTTGGTGGTAGTATGGGTAGAGTACCTAAAAAAAAAGATTACTGACTTACAATTACACTGGATTAAATGTTACGGTACTGATAATACTACCATACCATCGGATTTTAGGTACTGGTACAGGATACCATCACGATTGGATGTTTGGTACTAACAATACCATCATCGATCGGAATTTAGGTATGAAAGAATACCATCACGATTGGATATTTCGTACTAACAATACCATCATTCGATCGGAATTCTGGGTTTGAAGGATACCACCATTGGATTGGACTTTGCGTACCAATAATATATAATATATAACATTGGATTGCCGCTGGTTCGGGGCGGGGAAGCCGCCTGGGAGGAACCGGTGGGAGGCTCAGTGCTTTGTCTGTTTTTCATGTAACCATCATGGTATAATCTAATATATAAAATTCTCGTGTCACAGTTTTCGTTGCCATACTCCTCCGAAACGGCTTGACCGATTTTGATGAAATTTTTTGTGCTTATCCGTTATCTATGAGAATCGGCCAACATCTATTTTTCATCCCCCTAAATGATAGGGGTAGTCCACCCCTAAATTTAATTTTTTCTTTTTTAGACCGATTTCAAAAATTCTTTCACCGTTAGAAAGCTACATCATCACTGAGTAACATAGGCTATATATTATACTAGCTTCCCGCCCCGGCTTCGCTCGGGTAGACAAAATATTTGAATGTCTATAGGCTCCGAAACTACTGGACCGATTTCAAAAATTCTTTCACCGTTAGAAAGCTACACTATTACTGATTAACATAGGCTACCTGCCCGCCCCGGCTTTGCACGGGTAGACAAAATATTTGATATAAAAGTCTACCCGTGCGAAGCCGGGGCGGGCCGCTAGTTTACTTATAAAATTCTCCTGGCCATGGGTGACTATTTGCAAGTATTAAAATGAAAGCTAGGTTGGTTTTCTCGCTGCTTTCATGTATTGAATGATTGGTTGTGCAAGGTCTATATATACTACATATGTTTTGGGCATAGTGATCATTTACATAATCACTAATTCTATAATAGGCTTTATACGCACACATTTTTTCATTAATGATTTATTTATTAGGAGCATCGATTTCCTTGGACAGCTCTCTTCCAGTTTCTTCACAGCAAAAGGATAATAGCAAATACGGCTAAGCTAGGTTTCTTTGATAGGTTCTCAATATGAGAGCATCAATATTTGCATCTGGTGTTAGACCTGGGGTTTGTGTCTGCCTGCGATGTGTCTAGTTAGAAGAGGGAACTATTTTGTCATTTTGGACTTTGAAACTAGGTTTTTTGTCGAACCATATAGATAGATAGATAGATAGATAGATAGATAGATAGATAGATAGATAGATAGATAGATAGATAGATAGATAGATAGATAGATAGATAGATAGATAGATAGATAGATAGATAGATAGATAGATAGATAGATAGATAGATAGATAGATAGATAGATAGATAGATAGATAGATAGATAGATAGATAGATAGATAGATAGATAGATAGATAGATAGATAGATAGATAGATAGATAGATAGATAGATAGATAGATAGATAGATAGATAGATAGATAGATAGATAGATAGATAGATAGATAGATAGATAGATAGATAGATAGATAGATAGATAGATAGATAGATAGATAGATAGATAGATAGATAGATAGATAGATAGATAGATAGATAGATAGATAGATAGATAGATAGATAGATAGATAGATAGATAGATAGATAGATAGATAGATAGATAGATAGATAGATAGATAGATAGATAGATAGATAGATAGATAGATAGATAGATAGATAGATAGATAGATAGATAGATAGATAGATAGATAGATAGATAGATAGATAGATAGATAGATAGATAGATAGATAGATAGATAGATAGATAGATAGATAGATAGATAGATAGATAGATAGATAGATAGATAGATAGATAGATAGATAGATAGATAGATAGATAGATAGATAGATAGATAGATAGATAGATAGATAGATAGATAGATAGATAGATAGATAGATAGATAGATAGATAGATAGATAGATAGATAGATAGATAGATAGATAGATAGATAGATAGATAGATAGATAGATAGATAGATAGATAGATAGATAGATAGATAGATAGATAGATAGATAGATAGATAGATAGATAGATAGATAGATAGATAGATAGATAGATAGATAGATAGATAGATAGATAGATAGATAGATAGATAGATAGATAGATAGATAGATAGATAGATAGATAGATAGATAGATAGATAGATAGATAGATAGATAGATAGATAGATAGATAGATAGATAGATAGATAGATAGATAGATAGATAGATAGATAGATAGATAGATAGATAGATAGATAGATAGATAGATAGATAGATAGATAGATAGATAGATAGATAGATAGATAGATAGATAGATAGATAGATAGATAGATAGATAGATAGATAGATAGATAGATAGATAGATAGATAGATAGATAGATAGATAGATAGATAGATAGATAGATAGATAGATAGATAGATAGATAGATAGATAGATAGATAGATAGATAGATAGATAGATAGATAGATAGATAGATAGATAGATAGATAGATAGATAGATAGATAGATAGATAGATAGATAGATAGATAGATAGATAGATAGATAGATAGATAGATAGATAGATAGATAGATAGATAGATAGATAGATAGATAGATAGATAGATAGATAGATAGATAGATAGATAGATAGATAGATAGATAGATAGATAGATAGATAGATAGATAGATAGATAGATAGATAGATAGATAGATAGATAGATAGATAGATAGATAGATAGATAGATAGATAGATAGATAGATAGATAGATAGATAGATAGATAGATAGATAGATAGATAGATAGATAGATAGATAGATAGATAGATAGATAGATAGATAGATAGATAGATAGATAGATAGA
>OX602108.1:13974357-13977784 GCA_951449985.1 Falcaria lacertinaria
CCAAATTCTCGTATATTAGTATTTTGAGTGGTTTGACTTCATTTATCGTTTTACTTTTAATATTTATCTTTATTCTAGTTTTAACTGTACTCTTATTTTTAACATTCTAATTTTCTTCTAGTTTAAATACAGTTTTTGATTCCCGTTGCAAATAATTTAAATTTTCAGATGATTATTTTCAAAATTTGGAGTTTTTATTTCAAAGTTTTCTAAATCGACATTCTATTTATTTTATTTTTTATCCGGCTTGCTATTTTATCTTACTATTTTACCTATTTCAAATTATAGACTTGTGGACGTCAGCGGCAGACCATCCATCCTGGGGAGACCCAGGCTGACGGTTGCCACCGCGGCCTTGCTGCTCCATCGCAAATGCTGGGGCATGTGTCAGCATGCGGCCAGTCATTTGCGATGTATATACCTTTGCTGACCGTCGGTGATCAACAATATCCATCCCCAGGTAGGAGGGTGCCACCGTCGTCCCCACTGACTTCTTTTCGCTCCGCACATCCCCAATCCTCTTGCTCCCTCCTGTACTCCGCCGGCACTCATCCACGCCATCGTAACTTCGGACTGGCACTGCTCTCCGGGTATTACGTCTCCCGGTGGAGACCCTAGTGTTATCACCAATTATCAGCCACCATGGCATGCCAGGTTTTTCTGCTTTTAACTGGGCCAGTTTCCCACGAAACTGGTCCCAGTTTTGTGACGCTGTATTAGTGCCGTGGTGAGCTGAGCCGGTGTGGTGGTCCACCGAGATCTGTACTTCCTCTGAGCAGGCCGTTTTGACGGCGTGGAGGGGTGCCTGCAGACTGAGCGCCTCATGACCGCCAGACCTAATGTCTGCTCGGTGATCGGCCTGACTCCACGTGGTGCCCTTAGGAGTACGCGATGCTGGCCCGAGCCAATGCGTCCCACTTGCGCCGCACCGGACACTCCGTACTAAACGCATTGTGGTCAGTCCGGTCCAGTTTGGCGCTGATGCAGTTGCAGCATCGTGGGACTGCATTGGTGGGCCAGTCCGCGCACTCGGACTTCATGTGAGGTCCCCCGCAGTGGCTACACTTGACGACGGTTTCTTCGCAGAACCGCCGCCCGTGCCCGTAGCCGAGGCAGAGTGAGCACTGTACGAGTGGCGAGTAGTCCGCCACTCGGACCCTTTGGAGGTCTACGTGTACCGCTCCTGCCTCAGTCACTCTCGACCATACTGCTGGGGACACCCGCATTACCACGTGGCCGGCCTGAGGGTTCCGAGCTTTCCTGCGAAAGCGGACCTCCAGCCGGACGTCTTCCGCATCGAGGCCTTCCAAAAGGTCCCGGTTCTGTATCCTCAGGGCGTTCATGATGTCCTCGTCGCTGTTATACGACAGAACGTCCCTGAGGATCAGAAGCGGGTCCTTGTTTTTGACGTCCTCGACGCAGAGCCGATCACCTGCAGTCCTGAGGCGCTCCTTCACCTTATCCCTTTCCGAAGCAGAGCCGCAGCCAATTATAATTTTCCTGTCTTTGGCCTTTCGTATCCTATCGACCCTGACCCACCCGTCCTTGGCGTTTATCGCCTTTCGGACGTGGGTCAGGACCTCCTCTCCCGTCTCCATCTCGTCCATGGAGGTGACCACCACCGAGTGCAGCGCGGCTTGTACCGGAACTCGTTGCTTGGTCCCAGCCGCAGCTACACCCGCATATGAGGCCCTCTCCACGGACGAGACCGACTCCCTGTGTTTCTCCATGACATCCTGTAGCTTACTCATCCTCTCATTACTTTCCTGTATTAACAATTTATGTTCTTCCAATCTTTTCATCAACTCATTTTCCTCCTTTTCCCTTTCTATTTCCTTCCCCATAGGTTTCGGCTGCGGCTCTTCCTTCCTTTTTTCTAGAACCATCTCCACGCCCCCAGCGGCTTCGGCCTCTTTGACCAGCTGATAGAGCCTGTCTATTGCCTGAGTAACTCCCGCCTTTATATCTGTTTTCAGATTGCGGGATTTACTTAGGAATAGCTTGGCTCTATTGAGGCAGGCCCTCGCCTCTGCTGCGCGGCTAGTAGGCCTCTCCGATGGGCTCCCCGATGCCTCAGTCAGCGAAAGGCGGGCGGTCACTTTACTCTCTATCGAGGGTGCCACTGCCCTCGCCTTTGGCTTCGGGGAGGACCTTGGAGCAGTGACGGGAGATGGGGGCGGGGACCGTGATTTTACGTCAACCCGACCCGCCTCCCATTCGCCTATACTACGCCGCACCATCGAGGTTTTTGACGGGCCTGCCCTGGCCGCCGTTTTTTCAGGGGTCGTTGGAGGGTCCGCGCTCCTGCGCGCCTTCTTCACTGGGGTGCGAATACCCATCATCTTCCTGTGCTATCGAGGGACGCGAACAAATGAATAAAATCAGCAAAATATTTAAAATGTAAGATTGTATAAGTTGTATAAAACTAATTGTCAGAGTAAAAGTGTAAAAAAAAAAATATAGTCCGAATTGAGGGCCCAATAAGGCCTACACCAGTCAAAACAAAAACGGTGGCCAAAAGAGCCACCTGTCCAAAACTACACAAACACAAACAATAAACAATGTAAAAATCGTCAATAAAATGCTAAAAGTCAAGGTAAAATTAACTGAACGGGTGCGGAGTGGACGGGTTCCAATCAATTCCGCAGCTAAAAACCGTTTGTTTCCGTCTTGTTGAAATAATTGTTAATAATTATATTAATTGTTAAATTTCTCAGGTGCAGAGTTGATATACCCAGTGACGACAAAGGGCGGGTGGGCGGGGAAAATTTTGATTTTTTATTGCAGGTATGGGCGCGGACCGACGCGGGCGAGCTCCGGGAAGTTAACAACAAGCATTTAAATGATACATCGTGCAGAAATTTTGAAGAAAACTCGATATTTAAGCAAAAAAGTGACTAAGTGAATTTTTTGAGGAAAATGACTAAATAAATCTGTGAAACTAATAGCAAGGGGTCTCTAATTTGTGTATCCGTGTAGTATACGACCTAGCGGATTGGTATCGTAACTGTAGAAATTTATTCCTAACTTTTAAATTTTCAATTCGATGTGTTTGTATAGGGAATTGCAGAGCTTAGGTAACCTCGGTTGCCTTGAAAATTTTGAAGTGTACTAATTTTGATTTTTTATTGCAGGTATGGGCGCGGACCGACGCGGGCGAGCTCCGGGAAGTTAACAACAAGCATTTAAATGATACATCGTGCAGAAATTTTGAAGAAAACTCGATATTTAAGCAAAAAAGTGACTAAGTGAATTTTTTGAGGAAAATGACTAAATAAATCTGTGAAACTAATAGCAAGGGGTCTCTAATTTGTGTATCCGTGTAGTATACGACCTAGCGGATTGGTATCGTAACTGTAGAAATTTATTCCTAACTTTTAAATTTTCAATTCGATGGGTTAGGTTAGGTTAGGTTAGGTTAGGTTAG
>CATOCF010000002.1:0-17816 GCA_951449985.1 Falcaria lacertinaria
GGACCGACGCGGGCGAGCTCCGGGAAGTTAACAACAAGCATTTAAATGATACATCGTGCAGAAATTTTGAAGAAAACTCGATATTTAAGCAAAAAAAGTGACTAAGTGAATTTTTTGAGGAAAATGACTAAATAAATCTGTGAAACTAATAGCAAGGGGTCTCTAATTTGTGTATCCGTGTAGTATACGACCTAGCGGATTGGTATCGTAACTGTAGAAATTTATTCCTAACTTTTAAATTTTCAATTCGATGTGTTTGTATAGGGAATTGCAGAGCTTAGGTAACCTCGGTTGCCTTGAAAAAATTTGAAGTGTACTAATTTTGATTTTTTATTGCAGGTATGGGCGCGGACCGACGCGGGCGAGCTCCGGGAAGTTAACAACAAGCATTTAAATGATACATCGTGCAGAAATTTTGAAGAAAACTCGATATTTAAGCAAAAAAGTGACTAAGTGAATTTTTTGAGGAAAATGACTAAATAAATCTGTGAAACTAATAGCAAGGGGTCTCTAATTTGTGTATCCGTGTAGTATACGACCTAGCGGATTGGTATCGTAACTGTAGAAATTTATTCCTAACTTTTAAATTTTCAATTCGATGTGTTTGTATAGGGAATTGCAGAGCTTAGGTAACCTCGGTTGCCTTGAAAAAATTTGAAGTGTACTAATTTTGATTTTTTATTGCAGGTATGGGCGCGGACCGACGCGGGCGAGCTCCGGGAAGTTAACAACAAGCATTTAAATGATACATCGTGCAGAAATTTTGAAGAAAACTCGATATTTAAGCAAAAAAGTGACTAAGTGAATTTTTTGAGGAAAATGACTAAATAAATCTGTGAAACTAATAGCAAGGGGTCTCTAATTTGTGTATCCGTGTAGTATACGACCTAGCGGATTGGTATCGTAACTGTAGAAATTTATTCCTAACTTTTAAATTTTCAATTCGATGTGTTTGTATAGGGAATTGCAGAGCTTAGGTAACCTCGGTTGCCTTGAAAAAATTTGAAGTGTACTAATTTTGATTTTTTATTGCAGGTATGGGCGCGGACCGACGCGGGCGAGCTCCGGGAAGTTAACAACAAGCATTTAAATGATACATCGTGCAGAAATTTTGAAGAAAACTCGATATTTAAGCAAAAAAGTGACTAAGTGAATTTTTTGAGGAAAATGACTAAATAAATCTGTGAAACTAATAGCAAGGGGTCTCTAATTTGTGTATCCGTGTAGTATACGACCTAGCGGATTGGTATCGTAACTGTAGAAATTTATTCCTAACTTTTAAATTTTCAATTCGATGTGTTTGTATAGGGAATTGCAGAGCTTAGGTAACCTCGGTTGCCTTGAAAAAATTTGAAGTGTACTAATTTTGATTTTTTATTGCAGGTATGGGCGCGGACCGACGCGGGCGAGCTCCGGGAAGTTAACAACAAGCATTTAAATGATACATCGTGCAGAAATTTTGAAGAAAACTCGATATTTAAGCAAAAAAGTGACTAAGTGAATTTTTTGAGGAAAATGACTAAATAAATCTGTGAAACTAATAGCAAGGGGTCTCTAATTTGTGTATCCGTGTAGTATACGACCTAGCGGATTGGTATCGTAACTGTAGAAATTTATTCCTAACTTTTAAATTTTCAATTCGATGTGTTTGTATAGGGAATTGCAGAGCTTAGGTAACCTCGGTTGCCTTGAAAAAATTTGAAGTGTACTAATTTTGATTTTTTATTGCAGGTATGGGCGCGGACCGACGCGGGCGAGCTCCGGGAAGTTAACAACAAGCATTTAAATGATACATCGTGCAGAAATTTTGAAGAAAACTCGATATTTAAGCAAAAAAGTGACTAAGTGAATTTTTTGAGGAAAATGACTAAATAAATCTGTGAAACTAATAGCAAGGGGTCTCTAATTTGTGTATCCGTGTAGTATACGACCTAGCGGATTGGTATCGTAACTGTAGAAATTTATTCCTAACTTTTAAATTTTCAATTCGATGTGTTTGTATAGGGAATTGCAGAGCTTAGGTAACCTCGGTTGCCTTGAAAAAATTTGAAGTGTACTAATTTTGATTTTTTATTGCAGGTATGGGCGCGGACCGACGCGGGCGAGCTCCGGGAAGTTAACAACAAGCATTTAAATGATACATCGTGCAGAAATTTTGAAGAAAACTCGATATTTAAGCAAAAAAGTGACTAAGTGAATTTTTTGAGGAAAATGACTAAATAAATCTGTGAAACTAATAGCAAGGGGTCTCTAATTTGTGTATCCGTGTAGTATACGACCTAGCGGATTGGTATCGTAACTGTAGAAATTTATTCCTAACTTTTAAATTTTCAATTCGATGTGTTTGTATAGGGAATTGCAGAGCTTAGGTAACCTCGGTTGCCTTGAAAAAATTTGAAGTGTACTAATTTTGATTTTTTATTGCAGGTATGGGCGCGGACCGACGCGGGCGAGCTCCGGGAAGTTAACAACAAGCATTTAAATGATACATCGTGCAGAAATTTTGAAGAAAACTCGATATTTAAGCAAAAAAGTGACTAAGTGAATTTTTTGAGGAAAATGACTAAATAAATCTGTGAAACTAATAGCAAGGGGTCTCTAATTTGTGTATCCGTGTAGTATACGACCTAGCGGATTGGTATCGTAACTGTAGAAATTTATTCCTAACTTTTAAATTTTCAATTCGATGTGTTTGTATAGGGAATTGCAGAGCTTAGGTAACCTCGGTTGCCTTGAAAAAATTTGAAGTGTACTAATTTTGATTTTTTATTGCAGGTATGGGCGCGGACCGACGCGGGCGAGCTCCGGGAAGTTAACAACAAGCATTTAAATGATACATCGTGCAGAAATTTTGAAGAAAACTCGATATTTAAGCAAAAAAGTGACTAAGTGAATTTTTTGAGGAAAATGACTAAATAAATCTGTGAAACTAATAGCAAGGGGTCTCTAATTTGTGTATCCGTGTAGTATACGACCTAGCGGATTGGTATCGTAACTGTAGAAATTTATTCCTAACTTTTAAATTTTCAATTCGATGTGTTTGTATAGGGAATTGCAGAGCTTAGGTAACCTCGGTTGCCTTGAAAAAATTTGAAGTGTACTAATTTTGATTTTTTATTGCAGGTATGGGCGCGGACCGACGCGGGCGAGCTCCGGGAAGTTAACAACAAGCATTTAAATGATACATCGTGCAGAAATTTTGAAGAAAACTCGATATTTAAGCAAAAAAGTGACTAAGTGAATTTTTTGAGGAAAATGACTAAATAAATCTGTGAAACTAATAGCAAGGGGTCTCTAATTTGTGTATCCGTGTAGTATACGACCTAGCGGATTGGTATCGTAACTGTAGAAATTTATTCCTAACTTTTAAATTTTCAATTCGATGTGTTTGTATAGGGAATTGCAGAGCTTAGGTAACCTCGGTTGCCTTGAAAAAATTTGAAGTGTACTAATTTTGATTTTTTATTGCAGGTATGGGCGCGGACCGACGCGGGCGAGCTCCGGGAAGTTAACAACAAGCATTTAAATGATACATCGTGCAGAAATTTTGAAGAAAACTCGATATTTAAGCAAAAAAGTGACTAAGTGAATTTTTTGAGGAAAATGACTAAATAAATCTGTGAAACTAATAGCAAGGGGTCTCTAATTTGTGTATCCGTGTAGTATACGACCTAGCGGATTGGTATCGTAACTGTAGAAATTTATTCCTAACTTTTAAATTTTCAATTCGATGTGTTTGTATAGGGAATTGCAGAGCTTAGGTAACCTCGGTTGCCTTGAAAAAATTTGAAGTGTACTAATTTTGATTTTTTATTGCAGGTATGGGCGCGGACCGACGCGGGCGAGCTCCGGGAAGTTAACAACAAGCATTTAAATGATACATCGTGCAGAAATTTTGAAGAAAACTCGATATTTAAGCAAAAAAGTGACTAAGTGAATTTTTTGAGGAAAATGACTAAATAAATCTGTGAAACTAATAGCAAGGGGTCTCTAATTTGTGTATCCGTGTAGTATACGACCTAGCGGATTGGTATCGTAACTGTAGAAATTTATTCCTAACTTTTAAATTTTCAATTCGATGTGTTTGTATAGGGAATTGCAGAGCTTAGGTAACCTCGGTTGCCTTGAAAAAATTTGAAGTGTACTAATTTTGATTTTTTATTGCAGGTATGGGCGCGGACCGACGCGGGCGAGCTCCGGGAAGTTAACAACAAGCATTTAAATGATACATCGTGCAGAAATTTTGAAGAAAACTCGATATTTAAGCAAAAAAGTGACTAAGTGAATTTTTTGAGGAAAATGACTAAATAAATCTGTGAAACTAATAGCAAGGGGTCTCTAATTTGTGTATCCGTGTAGTATACGACCTAGCGGATTGGTATCGTAACTGTAGAAATTTATTCCTAACTTTTAAATTTTCAATTCGATGTGTTTGTATAGGGAATTGCAGAGCTTAGGTAACCTCGGTTGCCTTGAAAAAATTTGAAGTGTACTAATTTTGATTTTTTATTGCAGGTATGGGCGCGGACCGACGCGGGCGAGCTCCGGGAAGTTAACAACAAGCATTTAAATGATACATCGTGCAGAAATTTTGAAGAAAACTCGATATTTAAGCAAAAAAGTGACTAAGTGAATTTTTTGAGGAAAATGACTAAATAAATCTGTGAAACTAATAGCAAGGGGTCTCTAATTTGTGTATCCGTGTAGTATACGACCTAGCGGATTGGTATCGTAACTGTAGAAATTTATTCCTAACTTTTAAATTTTCAATTCGATGTGTTTGTATAGGGAATTGCAGAGCTTAGGTAACCTCGGTTGCCTTGAAAAAATTTGAAGTGTACTAATTTTGATTTTTTATTGCAGGTATGGGCGCGGACCGACGCGGGCGAGCTCCGGGAAGTTAACAACAAGCATTTAAATGATACATCGTGCAGAAATTTTGAAGAAAACTCGATATTTAAGCAAAAAAGTGACTAAGTGAATTTTTTGAGGAAAATGACTAAATAAATCTGTGAAACTAATAGCAAGGGGTCTCTAATTTGTGTATCCGTGTAGTATACGACCTAGCGGATTGGTATCGTAACTGTAGAAATTTATTCCTAACTTTTAAATTTTCAATTCGATGTGTTTGTATAGGGAATTGCAGAGCTTAGGTAACCTCGGTTGCCTTGAAAAAATTTGAAGTGTACTAATTTTGATTTTTTATTGCAGGTATGGGCGCGGACCGACGCGGGCGAGCTCCGGGAAGTTAACAACAAGCATTTAAATGATACATCGTGCAGAAATTTTGAAGAAAACTCGATATTTAAGCAAAAAAGTGACTAAGTGAATTTTTTGAGGAAAATGACTAAATAAATCTGTGAAACTAATAGCAAGGGGTCTCTAATTTGTGTATCCGTGTAGTATACGACCTAGCGGATTGGTATCGTAACTGTAGAAATTTATTCCTAACTTTTAAATTTTCAATTCGATGTGTTTGTATAGGGAATTGCAGAGCTTAGGTAACCTCGGTTGCCTTGAAAAAATTTGAAGTGTACTAATTTTGATTTTTTATTGCAGGTATGGGCGCGGACCGACGCGGGCGAGCTCCGGGAAGTTAACAACAAGCATTTAAATGATACATCGTGCAGAAATTTTGAAGAAAACTCGATATTTAAGCAAAAAAGTGACTAAGTGAATTTTTTGAGGAAAATGACTAAATAAATCTGTGAAACTAATAGCAAGGGGTCTCTAATTTGTGTATCCGTGTAGTATACGACCTAGCGGATTGGTATCGTAACTGTAGAAATTTATTCCTAACTTTTAAATTTTCAATTCGATGTGTTTGTATAGGGAATTGCAGAGCTTAGGTAACCTCGGTTGCCTTGAAAAAATTTGAAGTGTACTAATTTTGATTTTTTATTGCAGGTATGGGCGCGGACCGACGCGGGCGAGCTCCGGGAAGTTAACAACAAGCATTTAAATGATACATCGTGCAGAAATTTTGAAGAAAACTCGATATTTAAGCAAAAAAGTGACTAAGTGAATTTTTTGAGGAAAATGACTAAATAAATCTGTGAAACTAATAGCAAGGGGTCTCTAATTTGTGTATCCGTGTAGTATACGACCTAGCGGATTGGTATCGTAACTGTAGAAATTTATTCCTAACTTTTAAATTTTCAATTCGATGTGTTTGTATAGGGAATTGCAGAGCTTAGGTAACCTCGGTTGCCTTGAAAAAATTTGAAGTGTACTAATTTTGATTTTTTATTGCAGGTATGGGCGCGGACCGACGCGGGCGAGCTCCGGGAAGTTAACAACAAGCATTTAAATGATACATCGTGCAGAAATTTTGAAGAAAACTCGATATTTAAGCAAAAAAGTGACTAAGTGAATTTTTTGAGGAAAATGACTAAATAAATCTGTGAAACTAATAGCAAGGGGTCTCTAATTTGTGTATCCGTGTAGTATACGACCTAGCGGATTGGTATCGTAACTGTAGAAATTTATTCCTAACTTTTAAATTTTCAATTCGATGTGTTTGTATAGGGAATTGCAGAGCTTAGGTAACCTCGGTTGCCTTGAAAAAATTTGAAGTGTACTAATTTTGATTTTTTATTGCAGGTATGGGCGCGGACCGACGCGGGCGAGCTCCGGGAAGTTAACAACAAGCATTTAAATGATACATCGTGCAGAAATTTTGAAGAAAACTCGATATTTAAGCAAAAAAGTGACTAAGTGAATTTTTTGAGGAAAATGACTAAATAAATCTGTGAAACTAATAGCAAGGGGTCTCTAATTTGTGTATCCGTGTAGTATACGACCTAGCGGATTGGTATCGTAACTGTAGAAATTTATTCCTAACTTTTAAATTTTCAATTCGATGTGTTTGTATAGGGAATTGCAGAGCTTAGGTAACCTCGGTTGCCTTGAAAAAATTTGAAGTGTACTAATTTTGATTTTTTATTGCAGGTATGGGCGCGGACCGACGCGGGCGAGCTCCGGGAAGTTAACAACAAGCATTTAAATGATACATCGTGCAGAAATTTTGAAGAAAACTCGATATTTAAGCAAAAAAGTGACTAAGTGAATTTTTTGAGGAAAATGACTAAATAAATCTGTGAAACTAATAGCAAGGGGTCTCTAATTTGTGTATCCGTGTAGTATACGACCTAGCGGATTGGTATCGTAACTGTAGAAATTTATTCCTAACTTTTAAATTTTCAATTCGATGTGTTTGTATAGGGAATTGCAGAGCTTAGGTAACCTCGGTTGCCTTGAAAAAATTTGAAGTGTACTAATTTTGATTTTTTATTGCAGGTATGGGCGCGGACCGACGCGGGCGAGCTCCGGGAAGTTAACAACAAGCATTTAAATGATACATCGTGCAGAAATTTTGAAGAAAACTCGATATTTAAGCAAAAAAGTGACTAAGTGAATTTTTTGAGGAAAATGACTAAATAAATCTGTGAAACTAATAGCAAGGGGTCTCTAATTTGTGTATCCGTGTAGTATACGACCTAGCGGATTGGTATCGTAACTGTAGAAATTTATTCCTAACTTTTAAATTTTCAATTCGATGTGTTTGTATAGGGAATTGCAGAGCTTAGGTAACCTCGGTTGCCTTGAAAAAATTTGAAGTGTACTAATTTTGATTTTTTATTGCAGGTATGGGCGCGGACCGACGCGGGCGAGCTCCGGGAAGTTAACAACAAGCATTTAAATGATACATCGTGCAGAAATTTTGAAGAAAACTCGATATTTAAGCAAAAAAGTGACTAAGTGAATTTTTTGAGGAAAATGACTAAATAAATCTGTGAAACTAATAGCAAGGGGTCTCTAATTTGTGTATCCGTGTAGTATACGACCTAGCGGATTGGTATCGTAACTGTAGAAATTTATTCCTAACTTTTAAATTTTCAATTCGATGTGTTTGTATAGGGAATTGCAGAGCTTAGGTAACCTCGGTTGCCTTGAAAAAATTTGAAGTGTACTAATTTTGATTTTTTATTGCAGGTATGGGCGCGGACCGACGCGGGCGAGCTCCGGGAAGTTAACAACAAGCATTTAAATGATACATCGTGCAGAAATTTTGAAGAAAACTCGATATTTAAGCAAAAAAGTGACTAAGTGAATTTTTTGAGGAAAATGACTAAATAAATCTGTGAAACTAATAGCAAGGGGTCTCTAATTTGTGTATCCGTGTAGTATACGACCTAGCGGATTGGTATCGTAACTGTAGAAATTTATTCCTAACTTTTAAATTTTCAATTCGATGTGTTTGTATAGGGAATTGCAGAGCTTAGGTAACCTCGGTTGCCTTGAAAAAATTTGAAGTGTACTAATTTTGATTTTTTATTGCAGGTATGGGCGCGGACCGACGCGGGCGAGCTCCGGGAAGTTAACAACAAGCATTTAAATGATACATCGTGCAGAAATTTTGAAGAAAACTCGATATTTAAGCAAAAAAGTGACTAAGTGAATTTTTTGAGGAAAATGACTAAATAAATCTGTGAAACTAATAGCAAGGGGTCTCTAATTTGTGTATCCGTGTAGTATACGACCTAGCGGATTGGTATCGTAACTGTAGAAATTTATTCCTAACTTTTAAATTTTCAATTCGATGTGTTTGTATAGGGAATTGCAGAGCTTAGGTAACCTCGGTTGCCTTGAAAAAATTTGAAGTGTACTAATTTTGATTTTTTATTGCAGGTATGGGCGCGGACCGACGCGGGCGAGCTCCGGGAAGTTAACAACAAGCATTTAAATGATACATCGTGCAGAAATTTTGAAGAAAACTCGATATTTAAGCAAAAAAGTGACTAAGTGAATTTTTTGAGGAAAATGACTAAATAAATCTGTGAAACTAATAGCAAGGGGTCTCTAATTTGTGTATCCGTGTAGTATACGACCTAGCGGATTGGTATCGTAACTGTAGAAATTTATTCCTAACTTTTAAATTTTCAATTCGATGTGTTTGTATAGGGAATTGCAGAGCTTAGGTAACCTCGGTTGCCTTGAAAAAATTTGAAGTGTACTAATTTTGATTTTTTATTGCAGGTATGGGCGCGGACCGACGCGGGCGAGCTCCGGGAAGTTAACAACAAGCATTTAAATGATACATCGTGCAGAAATTTTGAAGAAAACTCGATATTTAAGCAAAAAAGTGACTAAGTGAATTTTTTGAGGAAAATGACTAAATAAATCTGTGAAACTAATAGCAAGGGGTCTCTAATTTGTGTATCCGTGTAGTATACGACCTAGCGGATTGGTATCGTAACTGTAGAAATTTATTCCTAACTTTTAAATTTTCAATTCGATGTGTTTGTATAGGGAATTGCAGAGCTTAGGTAACCTCGGTTGCCTTGAAAAAATTTGAAGTGTACTAATTTTGATTTTTTATTGCAGGTATGGGCGCGGACCGACGCGGGCGAGCTCCGGGAAGTTAACAACAAGCATTTAAATGATACATCGTGCAGAAATTTTGAAGAAAACTCGATATTTAAGCAAAAAAGTGACTAAGTGAATTTTTTGAGGAAAATGACTAAATAAATCTGTGAAACTAATAGCAAGGGGTCTCTAATTTGTGTATCCGTGTAGTATACGACCTAGCGGATTGGTATCGTAACTGTAGAAATTTATTCCTAACTTTTAAATTTTCAATTCGATGTGTTTGTATAGGGAATTGCAGAGCTTAGGTAACCTCGGTTGCCTTGAAAAAATTTGAAGTGTACTAATTTTGATTTTTTATTGCAGGTATGGGCGCGGACCGACGCGGGCGAGCTCCGGGAAGTTAACAACAAGCATTTAAATGATACATCGTGCAGAAATTTTGAAGAAAACTCGATATTTAAGCAAAAAAGTGACTAAGTGAATTTTTTGAGGAAAATGACTAAATAAATCTGTGAAACTAATAGCAAGGGGTCTCTAATTTGTGTATCCGTGTAGTATACGACCTAGCGGATTGGTATCGTAACTGTAGAAATTTATTCCTAACTTTTAAATTTTCAATTCGATGTGTTTGTATAGGGAATTGCAGAGCTTAGGTAACCTCGGTTGCCTTGAAAAAATTTGAAGTGTACTAATTTTGATTTTTTATTGCAGGTATGGGCGCGGACCGACGCGGGCGAGCTCCGGGAAGTTAACAACAAGCATTTAAATGATACATCGTGCAGAAATTTTGAAGAAAACTCGATATTTAAGCAAAAAAGTGACTAAGTGAATTTTTTGAGGAAAATGACTAAATAAATCTGTGAAACTAATAGCAAGGGGTCTCTAATTTGTGTATCCGTGTAGTATACGACCTAGCGGATTGGTATCGTAACTGTAGAAATTTATTCCTAACTTTTAAATTTTCAATTCGATGTGTTTGTATAGGGAATTGCAGAGCTTAGGTAACCTCGGTTGCCTTGAAAAAATTTGAAGTGTACTAATTTTGATTTTTTATTGCAGGTATGGGCGCG
The DNA here is from genome assembly GCA_951449985.1 of Falcaria lacertinaria. NCBI lineage: Eukaryota > Metazoa > Arthropoda > Insecta > Lepidoptera > Drepanidae > Falcaria > Falcaria lacertinaria. The sequence goes on from CATOCF010000002.1 coordinate 10,443, forward strand.
GACCGACGCGGGCGAGCTCCGGGAAGTTAACAACAAGCATTTAAATGATACATCGTGCAGAAATTTTGAAGAAAACTCGATATTTAAGCAAAAAAGTGACTAAGTGAATTTTTTGAGGAAAATGACTAAATAAATCTGTGAAACTAATAGCAAGGGGTCTCTAATTTGTGTATCCGTGTAGTATACGACCTAGCGGATTGGTATCGTAACTGTAGAAATTTATTCCTAACTTTTAAATTTTCAATTCGATGTGTTTGTATAGGGAATTGCAGAGCTTAGGTAACCTCGGTTGCCTTGAAAAAATTTGAAGTGTACTAATTTTGATTTTTTATTGCAGGTATGGGCGCGGACCGACGCGGGCGAGCTCCGGGAAGTTAACAACAAGCATTTAAATGATACATCGTGCAGAAATTTTGAAGAAAACTCGATATTTAAGCAAAAAAGTGACTAAGTGAATTTTTTGAGGAAAATGACTAAATAAATCTGTGAAACTAATAGCAAGGGGTCTCTAATTTGTGTATCCGTGTAGTATACGACCTAGCGGATTGGTATCGTAACTGTAGAAATTTATTCCTAACTTTTAAATTTTCAATTCGATGTGGGTTAGGTTAGGTTAGGTTAGGTTAGGTTAGGTTAGGTTAGGTTAGGTTAGGTTAGGTTAGGTTAGGTTAGGTTAGGTTAGGTTAGGTTAGGTTAGGTTAGGTTAGGTTAGGTTAGGTTAGGTTAGGTTAGGTTAGGTTAGGTTAGGTTAGGTTAGGTTAGGTTAGGTTAGGTTAGGTTAGGTTAGGTTAGGTTAGGTTAGGTTAGGTTAGGTTAGGTTAGGTTAGGTTAGGTTAGGTTAGGTTAGGTTAGGTTAGGTTAGGTTAGGTTAGGTTAGGTTAGGTTAGGTTAGGTTAGGTTAGGTTAGGTTAGGTTAGGTTAGGTTAGGTTAGGTTAGGTTAGGTTAGGTTAGGTTAGGTTAGGTTAGGTTAGGTTAGGTTAGGTTAGGTTAGGTTAGGTTAGGTTAGGTTAGGTTAGGTTAGGTTAGGTTAGGTTAGGTTAGGTTAGGTTAGGTTAGGTTAGGTTAGGTTAGGTTAGGTTAGGTTAGGTTAGGTTAGGTTAGGTTAGGTTAGGTTAGGTTAGGTTAGGTTAGGTTAGGTTAGGTTAGGTTAGGTTAGGTTAGGTTAGGTTAGGTTAGGTTAGGTTAGGTTAGGTTAGGTTAGGTTAGGTTAGGTTAGGTTAGGTTAGGTTAGGTTAGGTTAGGTTAGGTTAGGTTAGGTTAGGTTAGGTTAGGTTAGGTTAGGTTAGGTTAGGTTAGGTTAGGTTAGGTTAGGTTAGGTTAGGTTAGGTTAGGTTAGGTTAGGTTAGGTTAGGTTAGGTTAGGTTAGGTTAGGTTAGGTTAGGTTAGGTTAGGTTAGGTTAGGTTAGGTTAGGTTAGGTTAGGTTAGGTTAGGTTAGGTTAGGTTAGGTTAGGTTAGGTTAGGTTAGGTTAGGTTAGGTTAGGTTAGGTTAGGTTAGGTTAGGTTAGGTTAGGTTAGGTTAGGTTAGGTTAGGTTAGGTTAGGTTAGGTTAGGTTAGGTTAGGTTAGGTTAGGTTAGGTTAGGTTAGGTTAGGTTAGGTTAGGTTAGGTTAGGTTAGGTTAGGTTAGGTTAGGTTAGGTTAGGTTAGGTTAGGTTAGGTTAGGTTAGGTTAGGTTAGGTTAGGTTAGGTTAGGTTAGGTTAGGTTAGGTTAGGTTAGGTTAGGTTAGGTTAGGTTAGGTTAGGTTAGGTTAGGTTAGGTTAGGTTAGGTTAGGTTAGGTTAGGTTAGGTTAGGTTAGGTTAGGTTAGGTTAGGTTAGGTTAGGTTAGGTTAGGTTAGGTTAGGTTAGGTTAGGTTAGGTTAGGTTAGGTTAGGTTAGGTTAGGTTAGGTTAGGTTAGGTTAGGTTAGGTTAGGTTAGGTTAGGTTAGGTTAGGTTAGGTTAGGTTAGGTTAGGTTAGGTTAGGTTAGGTTAGGTTAGGTTAGGTTAGGTTAGGTTAGGTTAGGTTAGGTTAGGTTAGGTTAGGTTAGGTTAGGTTAGGTTAGGTTAGGTTAGGTTAGGTTAGGTTAGGTTAGGTTAGGTTAGGTTAGGTTAGGTTAGGTTAGGTTAGGTTAGGTTAGGTTAGGTTAGGTTAGGTTAGGTTAGGTTAGGTTAGGTTAGGTTAGGTTAGGTTAGGTTAGGTTAGGTTAGGTTAGGTTAGGTTAGGTTAGGTTAGGTTAGGTTAGGTTAGGTTAGGTTAGGTTAGGTTAGGTTAGGTTAGGTTAGGTTAGGTTAGGTTAGGTTAGGTTAGGTTAGGTTAGGTTAGGTTAGGTTAGGTTAGGTTAGGTTAGGTTAGGTTAGGTTAGGTTAGGTTAGGTTAGGTTAGGTTAGGTTAGGTTAGGTTAGGTTAGGTTAGGTTAGGTTAGGTTAGGTTAGGTTAGGTTAGGTTAGGTTAGGTTAGGTTAGGTTAGGTTAGGTTAGGTTAGGTTAGGTTAGGTTAGGTTAGGTTAGGTTAGGTTAGGTTAGGTTAGGTTAGGTTAGGTTAGGTTAGGTTAGGTTAGGTTAGGTTAGGTTAGGTTAGGTTAGGTTAGGTTAGGTTAGGTTAGGTTAGGTTAGGTTAGGTTAGGTTAGGTTAGGTTAGGTTAGGTTAGGTTAGGTTAGGTTAGGTTAGGTTAGGTTAGGTTAGGTTAGGTTAGGTTAGGTTAGGTTAGGTTAGGTTAGGTTAGGTTAGGTTAGGTTAGGTTAGGTTAGGTTAGGTTAGGTTAGGTTAGGTTAGGTTAGGTTAGGTTAGGTTAGGTTAGGTTAGGTTAGGTTAGGTTAGGTTAGGTTAGGTTAGGTTAGGTTAGGTTAGGTTAGGTTAGGTTAGGTTAGGTTAGGTTAGGTTAGGTTAGGTTAGGTTAGGTTAGGTTAGGTTAGGTTAGGTTAGGTTAGGTTAGGTTAGGTTAGGTTAGGTTAGGTTAGGTTAGGTTAGGTTAGGTTAGGTTAGGTTAGGTTAGGTTAGGTTAGGTTAGGTTAGGTTAGGTTAGGTTAGGTTAGGTTAGGTTAGGTTAGGTTAGGTTAGGTTAGGTTAGGTTAGGTTAGGTTAGGTTAGGTTAGGTTAGGTTAGGTTAGGTTAGGTTAGGTTAGGTTAGGTTAGGTTAGGTTAGGTTAGGTTAGGTTAGGTTAGGTTAGGTTAGGTTAGGTTAGGTTAGGTTAGGTTAGGTTAGGTTAGGTTAGGTTAGGTTAGGTTAGGTTAGGTTAGGTTAGGTTAGGTTAGGTTAGGTTAGGTTAGGTTAGGTTAGGTTAGGTTAGGTTAGGTTAGGTTAGGTTAGGTTAGGTTAGGTTAGGTTAGGTTAGGTTAGGTTAGGTTAGGTTAGGTTAGGTTAGGTTAGGTTAGGTTAGGTTAGGTTAGGTTAGGTTAGGTTAGGTTAGGTTAGGTTAGGTTAGGTTAGGTTAGGTTAGGTTAGGTTAGGTTAGGTTAGGTTAGGTTAGGTTAGGTTAGGTTAGGTTAGGTTAGGTTAGGTTAGGTTAGGTTAGGTTAGGTTAGGTTAGGTTAGGTTAGGTTAGGTTAGGTTAGGTTAGGTTAGGTTAGGTTAGGTTAGGTTAGGTTAGGTTAGGTTAGGTTAGGTTAGGTTAGGTTAGGTTAGGTTAGGTTAGGTTAGGTTAGGTTAGGTTAGGTTAGGTTAGGTTAGGTTAGGTTAGGTTAGGTTAGGTTAGGTTAGGTTAGGTTAGGTTAGGTTAGGTTAGGTTAGGTTAGGTTAGGTTAGGTTAGGTTAGGTTAGGTTAGGTTAGGTTAGGTTAGGTTAGGTTAGGTTAGGTTAGGTTAGGTTAGGTTAGGTTAGGTTAGGTTAGGTTAGGTTAGGTTAGGTTAGGTTAGGTTAGGTTAGGTTAGGTTAGGTTAGGTTAGGTTAGGTTAGGTTAGGTTAGGTTAGGTTAGGTTAGGTTAGGTTAGGTTAGGTTAGGTTAGGTTAGGTTAGGTTAGGTTAGGTTAGGTTAGGTTAGGTTAGGTTAGGTTAGGTTAGGTTAGGTTAGGTTAGGTTAGGTTAGGTTAGGTTAGGTTAGGTTAGGTTAGGTTAGGTTAGGTTAGGTTAGGTTAGGTTAGGTTAGGTTAGGTTAGGTTAGGTTAGGTTAGGTTAGGTTAGGTTAGGTTAGGTTAGGTTAGGTTAGGTTAGGTTAGGTTAGGTTAGGTTAGGTTAGGTTAGGTTAGGTTAGGTTAGGTTAGGTTAGGTTAGGTTAGGTTAGGTTAGGTTAGGTTAGGTTAGGTTAGGTTAGGTTAGGTTAGGTTAGGTTAGGTTAGGTTAGGTTAGGTTAGGTTAGGTTAGGTTAGGTTAGGTTAGGTTAGGTTAGGTTAGGTTAGGTTAGGTTAGGTTAGGTTAGGTTAGGTTAGGTTAGGTTAGGTTAGGTTAGGTTAGGTTAGGTTAGGTTAGGTTAGGTTAGGTTAGGTTAGGTTAGGTTAGGTTAGGTTAGGTTAGGTTAGGTTAGGTTAGGTTAGGTTAGGTTAGGTTAGGTTAGGTTAGGTTAGGTTAGGTTAGGTTAGGTTAGGTTAGGTTAGGTTAGGTTAGGTTAGGTTAGGTTAGGTTAGGTTAGGTTAGGTTAGGTTAGGTTAGGTTAGGTTAGGTTAGGTTAGGTTAGGTTAGGTTAGGTTAGGTTAGGTTAGGTTAGGTTAGGTTAGGTTAGGTTAGGTTAGGTTAGGTTAGGTTAGGTTAGGTTAGGTTAGGTTAGGTTAGGTTAGGTTAGGTTAGGTTAGGTTAGGTTAGGTTAGGTTAGGTTAGGTTAGGTTAGGTTAGGTTAGGTTAGGTTAGGTTAGGTTAGGTTAGGTTAGGTTAGGTTAGGTTAGGTTAGGTTAGGTTAGGTTAGGTTAGGTTAGGTTAGGTTAGGTTAGGTTAGGTTAGGTTAGGTTAGGTTAGGTTAGGTTAGGTTAGGTTAGGTTAGGTTAGGTTAGGTTAGGTTAGGTTAGGTTAGGTTAGGTTAGGTTAGGTTAGGTTAGGTTAGGTTAGGTTAGGTTAGGTTAGGTTAGGTTAGGTTAGGTTAGGTTAGGTTAGGTTAGGTTAGGTTAGGTTAGGTTAGGTTAGGTTAGGTTAGGTTAGGTTAGGTTAGGTTAGGTTAGGTTAGGTTAGGTTAGGTTAGGTTAGGTTAGGTTAGGTTAGGTTAGGTTAGGTTAGGTTAGGTTAGGTTAGGTTAGGTTAGGTTAGGTTAGGTTAGGTTAGGTTAGGTTAGGTTAGGTTAGGTTAGGTTAGGTTAGGTTAGGTTAGGTTAGGTTAGGTTAGGTTAGGTTAGGTTAGGTTAGGTTAGGTTAGGTTAGGTTAGGTTAGGTTAGGTTAGGTTAGGTTAGGTTAGGTTAGGTTAGGTTAGGTTAGGTTAGGTTAGGTTAGGTTAGGTTAGGTTAGGTTAGGTTAGGTTAGGTTAGGTTAGGTTAGGTTAGGTTAGGTTAGGTTAGGTTAGGTTAGGTTAGGTTAGGTTAGGTTAGGTTAGGTTAGGTTAGGTTAGGTTAGGTTAGGTTAGGTTAGGTTAGGTTAGGTTAGGTTAGGTTAGGTTAGGTTAGGTTAGGTTAGGTTAGGTTAGGTTAGGTTAGGTTAGGTTAGGTTAGGTTAGGTTAGGTTAGGTTAGGTTAGGTTAGGTTAGGTTAGGTTAGGTTAGGTTAGGTTAGGTTAGGTTAGGTTAGGTTAGGTTAGGTTAGGTTAGGTTAGGTTAGGTTAGGTTAGGTTAGGTTAGGTTAGGTTAGGTTAGGTTAGGTTAGGTTAGGTTAGGTTAGGTTAGGTTAGGTTAGGTTAGGTTAGGTTAGGTTAGGTTAGGTTAGGTTAGGTTAGGTTAGGTTAGGTTAGGTTAGGTTAGGTTAGGTTAGGTTAGGTTAGGTTAGGTTAGGTTAGGTTAGGTTAGGTTAGGTTAGGTTAGGTTAGGTTAGGTTAGGTTAGGTTAGGTTAGGTTAGGTTAGGTTAGGTTAGGTTAGGTTAGGTTAGGTTAGGTTAGGTTAGGTTAGGTTAGGTTAGGTTAGGTTAGGTTAGGTTAGGTTAGGTTAGGTTAGGTTAGGTTAGGTTAGGTTAGGTTAGGTTAGGTTAGGTTAGGTTAGGTTAGGTTAGGTTAGGTTAGGTTAGGTTAGGTTAGGTTAGGTTAGGTTAGGTTAGGTTAGGTTAGGTTAGGTTAGGTTAGGTTAGGTTAGGTTAGGTTAGGTTAGGTTAGGTTAGGTTAGGTTAGGTTAGGTTAGGTTAGGTTAGGTTAGGTTAGGTTAGGTTAGGTTAGGTTAGGTTAGGTTAGGTTAGGTTAGGTTAGGTTAGGTTAGGTTAGGTTAGGTTAGGTTAGGTTAGGTTAGGTTAGGTTAGGTTAGGTTAGGTTAGGTTAGGTTAGGTTAGGTTAGGTTAGGTTAGGTTAGGTTAGGTTAGGTTAGGTTAGGTTAGGTTAGGTTAGGTTAGGTTAGGTTAGGTTAGGTTAGGTTAGGTTAGGTTAGGTTAGGTTAGGTTAGGTTAGGTTAGGTTAGGTTAGGTTAGGTTAGGTTAGGTTAGGTTAGGTTAGGTTAGGTATAGGTTAGGTTAGGTTAGGTTAGGTTAGGTTAGGTTAGGTTAGGTTAGGTTAGGTTAGGTTAGGTTAGGTTAGGTTAGGTTAGGTTAGGTTAGGTTAGGTTAGGTTAGGTTAGGTTAGGTTAGGTTAGGTTAGGTTAGGTTAGGTTAGGTTAGGTTAGGTTAGGTTAGGTTAGGTTAGGTTAGGTTAGGTTAGGTTAGGTTAGGTTAGGTTAGGTTAGGTTAGGTTAGGTTAGGTTAGGTTAGGTTAGGTTAGGTTAGGTTAGGTTAGGTTAGGTTAGGTTAGGTTAGGTTAGGTTAGGTTAGGTTAGGTTAGGTTAGGTTAGGTTAGGTTAGGTTAGGTTAGGTTAGGTTAGGTTAGGTTAGGTTAGGTTAGGTTAGGTTAGGTTAGGTTAGGTTAGGTTAGGTTAGGTTAGGTTAGGTTAGGTTAGGTTAGGTTAGGTTAGGTTAGGTTAGGTTAGGTTAGGTTAGGTTAGGTTAGGTTAGGTTAGGTTAGGTTAGGTTAGGTTAGGTTAGGTTAGGTTAGGTTAGGTTAGGTTAGGTTAGGTTAGGTTAGGTTAGGTTAGGTTAGGTTAGGTTAGGTTAGGTTAGGTTAGGTTAGGTTAGGTTAGGTTAGGTTAGGTTAGGTTAGGTTAGGTTAGGTTAGGTTAGGTTAGGTTAGGTTAGGTTAGGTTAGGTTAGGTTAGGTTAGGTTAGGTTAGGTTAGGTTAGGTTAGGTTAGGTTAGGTTAGGTTAGGTTAGGTTAGGTTAGGTTAGGTTAGGTTAGGTTAGGTTAGGTTAGGTTAGGTTAGGTTAGGTTAGGTTAGGTTAGGTTAGGTTAGGTTAGGTTAGGTTAGGTTAGGTTAGGTTAGGTTAGGTTAGGTTAGGTTAGGTTAGGTTAGGTTAGGTTAGGTTAGGTTAGGTTAGG
>OX602140.1:0-16069 GCA_951449985.1 Falcaria lacertinaria
ATTTAAATAGCTTATAAAATAGAGTATAATATTGAAGATATTAGGGAGATTATATAATCTTTAAATATTTATAAAAAAAATTTTTTTTATTTTTACAATGAAAATGTAATGTTTTTTTAAACTATATAAACTATTAATTGAAACCAAAATAGAGGTATATCACTGTTAATGATAAAATTGAATATTTATTCCAATTAAAATTAAAATTTATTGGAAATATATTTTTAAATTAAGCTGCTAACTTAATTTTTAGTGGTTAAATTCCATTAGTATTTCTTATATTAAATAAGGAGTATTTAACTCTATCTTTTAATTCGAAATTAAATGCAAAATTGCTTCTTATTTATAATTTAAGATATATTAAATATTTAATATTTTTTGAATGCAAGTCAAATGTTTTATGATTAAACTAAAATCCTTATTGAATTATTAATTTGTTCAGTTTAATATATTTTGATTTCATTCATGATATACTCCAATAATTAAGATAATAATAAAAAAAAATCTAATTCTAGTTCAAATAATGAAATTTACTAATTTAAATAAGGTAATTAATGGAAAAATTAAAGCAATTTCAACATCAAAAATTAAAAAGATTACAGTAATTAAAAAGAAGTGTAATGAAAATGGGATTCGAGCATATGATTTGGGGTCAAACCCACATTCAAAAGGTGAGCATTTTTCACGATCTTTAAATGATTTTTTTGATAAAATAATTGATATAAATATTATAATATTAGAAATAATAATAATTATAGTTAAAATATTTAATATTAAAATGATTATTTATATTAAAATTTTTAAACTTTTTGATTGGAAGTCAAATATACTGAATATATTATATAAATAATTAATTTCCTCATCAATAAATAGAAATATAAAGAAATAATCAAACTACGTCTACGAAATGTCAATATCAAGCTGCAGCTTCAAATCCAAAATGATGATTACTAGAAAAATGATAATTTAAATGTCGAATTAAACAAATTAATAAAAAAATTGTACCAATTATAACGTGTAATCCATGGAATCCTGTTGCTATAAAAAATGTTGATCCATAAATTCTATCTGCAATAGTGAATGGAGCTTCAATGTATTCATATGCTTGTAAAATTGTAAAATAAATACCTAATATGATAGTAATGAAAAGGCCTTGAGTTGTTTGAGAATGGTTATTTTCTATTAAAGCATGATGAGCTCATGTTACTGTAATTCCTGATCTAATTAAAATGATTGTATTTAATAGTGGAATTTGAAATGGGTTAAATGTATTAATTCTTATTGGGGGTCATATTATTCCAATTTCAATATTAGGTGATAATCTTCTATGAAAAAAAGCTCAAAAAAATGATAAAAAAAAGAAAATTTCTGATACAATAAATAGAATTATTCCTCATCGAAGTCCTTTTACTACTAAAATAGTATGTTTTCCTTGAAATGTTCTTTCTCGATATACATCTCGTCATCATTGATATATAGTTAAAATAACAATAATATATCCTAAAATAATTAAGTTTATGTTAAAATTATGGAATCATTTAATTATTCCAGTAACTAAAGTTATAGTTCCAATAGCTCCTGTTAAAGGTCATGGTCTTTGATCAACTAAATGAAATGGGTGATAATTAGGATTATGTTTCATTAATTTACTTCTCTAGAATAAAGAGTTCTTAAAATTGCAATAACATATGATTGAATAATAGCGACAGCTGATTCTAAAATTAATAATAAAATTTGAATTATAATTAAAAATATAATTAGATAATTAGATAAATTAGATCTAGTTCTTCTTAATAAAGTTATTAGTAGATGTCCAGCAATTATATTAGCAGTTAAACGAACTGCTAAAGTTCCTGGTCGAATAATATTACTAATAGTTTCAATTAATACTATAAAAGGTATAAGAATATTTGGAGTTCCATGAGGAATTATATGAGCAAATATATGTTGAGTATTATTAATTCATCCATAAATTATAAATCTTAATCATAAGGGTAAAGAAATTCTAAGGGATAAAGTTAAATGACTTGTTCTTGTAAAAATATATGGAAATAGTCCTAAGAAATTATTAAATAAAATAAAAGAAAATAATGAAATAAAAATAAATGTTGATCCATTAAAATAGTTATTTTTTAATAATGTTTTAAATTCATTATGTAGTTTATTTATTAAAAAGTTTCAAATAAAAAATTGACGATTTGGGATTAATCAAAATGAATATGGAATAAATAATAATCCTAAAAATGTTCTAATTCAATTAATAGACAAATTTATTAAATTTGTAGATGGATCAAAAATTGAGAATAAGTTACTTATCATTTTCAGTTAAGATTTTTTAATAATGATTTATTAATAAAATTTTTATTATAATTATTTATATTAAAAATATAATAGTTTATGATATTAAATATTAAAAAAATTAATAAAAAAAAGAAAAAAGAAATTAATCAGTTAATTGGTATTATTTGAGGTATTAAAGAATATTACTTGTGTAATAATTTAAATTTGACATATTTATGTTATATAATTAACTAATTCTTTAGTTCATTAGAAGTAAATGCTAATTTACTATAAAATGGTTTAAGAGACCAGTACTTGCTTTCAGTCATCTAATGATGAATAGTTATTAATTCAATTAATAAAATTTTTTATTGAAATTCTTTCAATTACAATAGGTATAAAACTATGGTTTGCTCCGCAAATTTCAGAACATTGACCAAAAAAAATTCCTGGTCGATTGATAAAGAAATTGGTTTGATTAAGTCGTCCAGGATTAGCATCAACTTTTACTCCTAAAGAAGGAATAGTTCATGAATGAATTACATCAGAAGCTGTTACTATAATTCGAATTTGATTATTTATTGGTAAAATAATTCGATTGTCTACATCTAATAGACGAAATATATTATTTGTTAATTCATTTGATTGAATTATATATGAATCAAATTCAATACTATTAAAATCTGAATATTCATAACTTCAATATCATTGATGACCAATTGATTTAAGAGTAATTAATGGGTTATTTAATTCATCTAATAAATATAATAAACGTAATGAAGGTAATGCAATAAAAATTAATGTAATTGCTGGAAGAATAGTTCAAATTAATTCAATTATTTGATTTTCTAATAAAAATCGATTAATATATTTATTAAAAAATAAATTTATTAAAATATAACTAACTAAAATTGTAATTATAATTAAAATAATTAATGTATGATCATGAAAAAAAATAATTTGTTCTATTAAAGGAGAAGCTCCATTTTGTAAATTTAAATTTGATCAAGTTGCCATTTCTAAAAAAAGGATATCCTTTATAAATGGGGTTTAAATCCATCACATATAATCTGTCATATTAGAAATTATTTAAGATTGGTAATTCATGATATGAGTGTTCAGCAGGGGGTAAATTTTGGAATCATTCAATAGAAGAGGATATATTTATTGAAAATAGAATAATTCGTTGATTAATTATTGATTCTCAAATAATAATTAAAATTAATATTACTGCTAATAAAGAAATATATGACCCTAAAGATGAGATTACATTTCAAGAGATATAAGCATCTGGATAATCTGAATAACGTCGAGGTATTCCAGCTAAACCTAAAAAATGTTGTGGGAAAAAAGTTAAATTTACTCCTAAAAATATAATAAAAAATTGGATTTTTAGAAAGAAAGGATTTAGTGATAATCCTGTAAATAATGGGTATCAATGAATAAATCCTGCTATAATAGCAAATACTGCTCCTATAGATAATACATAATGAAAATGAGCTACTACATAATATGTATCATGTAAAGTGATATCAATAGAGGAATTAGCTAATACTACTCCAGTTAATCCACCGACTGTAAATAGAAAAACAAATCCTAAACTTCATAGAGTTGAGGGGCTATAGTTAATTTGAGTTCCATGTAGTGTTGCTAATCATCTAAAAATTTTAATTCCAGTAGGAACAGCAATAATTATTGTTGCAGAAGTAAAATAAGCTCGAGTATCAATATCTATTCCTACTGTAAATATATGATGAGCTCAAACAATGAATCCAAGAAGTCCAATTGCTATTATAGCATAAATTATACCTAAACATCCAAAAGTTTCTTTTTTACCTCTTTCTTGCGAAATAATATGTGAAATTATACCAAATCCTGGTAAAATTAAAATATAAACTTCTGGATGGCCAAAAAATCAAAATAAATGTTGATAAAGGATGGGGTCTCCTCCACCTGCGGGATCAAAAAATGATGTATTTAAATTTCGATCGGTTAAAAGTATTGTAATAGCTCCGGCTAATACAGGTAAAGAGAGTAATAATAAAAAAGCTGTAATTCCAACAGCTCAGACAAATAATGGTATTTGATCAAATATTATATTATTTAATCGTATATTGATAATTGTTGTAATAAAATTAATAGCTCCTAAAATTGATGAAATTCCAGCAAGATGAAGAGAAAAAATAGCTAAATCTACAGAACTTCCTCTATGAGCAATATTTGATGAAAGTGGGGGGTATACTGTTCATCCTGTTCCAGCTCCATTTTCTACAATTCTACTTGAAATTAATAAAGTTAAAGAGGGGGGTAGTATTCAAAATCTTATATTATTTATTCGTGGGAAAGCTATATCAGGAGCTCCTAATATTAATGGAACTAATCAATTTCCAAATCCTCCAATTATAATAGGTATAACTATGAAAAAAATTATAATAAAAGCATGAGCTGTTACAATAGTATTATAAATTTGATCATCACCAATTAAAGATCCTGGATTTCCTAATTCAGCTCGAATTAAAAGTCTTAAAGAAGTTCCTAATATTCCAGCTCAAATTCCAAAAATAAAATATAATGTTCCAATATCTTTATGATTTGTTGAATAAAGTCATTTTCGCAATAAAAAAAAAAATAAAATGGCTGAGATTAAGCGATAAATTGTAAATTTATTAACGAGAATATTCTCTTTTATTAAGTCTTATAGTCAAATTTGATATAAAATTGCAAATTTTAAGGGGTAAATTATTACTAAGGCTTAAAGAGATATTCTTTATAAATAATTTTGAAGATTATTAGTTTATATATTAACTTAAAACCTTCTAAAGAAAAAATAAAGTTCTTAAAATTATTCCAATAATTGATATAATAGAAAAAAAATTTATTAATAATTTAATATTATTTTTAATATTAATTTTAAATCATTTTAATTTAATATAATTAAATATAAATGAAGAATATAAAATTCGAATATAAAAAAATAATATAATTAATCTTATTATAATAAATAAAAAAGTTAATAAATAAAATTTATTTATAATTAAAAAATTAATAATAATTCATTTAGGGAAAAATCCAATAAAAGGTGGTAATCCACCTAAAGATAAAAAATTAATTAATAAATTGATTTTAATTATATAATTTAAATTAATAAAAAATAATTGATTAATAAAAAATAAATTAATAGAGTAAAAAAAAAAAAATATAATTCTAATTAATAATGAATATATTAAAATATAAAATAGACATAAATTTTCTCTAATTATAATTGAAATAATTATTCATCCTAAGTTGTTAATAGAAGAAAATGCTATTAATTTACGTAATGATGTTTGATTAATTCCATTAATAGCTCCAATAATAATATTTAAAATAATTACAATCATTAAAAATTTATTATTAAAATAATATGACATTAAAATTAGGGGGGAAATTTTTTGTCAAGTTATTAAAATAAAATTATTAAATCAAGATAATCCTTCTACAATATTAGGAAATCAAAAATGAAATGGTGCTGAACCTATTTTTATTAATATTCTTGAGTTAATTATAATTGAAATAATATTATTAAATTCGAAATTTTTAATTAAAATTATTTTTAATAAAATAGAGAATAAAAAATTAATTGAAGCAATTGTTTGTGTAAGAAAGTATTTTAATGATGCTTCTGAAGTTAAAATATTATTAGATCTATTAATTAATGGAATGAAACTTAATAAATTAATTTCTAATCCAATTCAGCATCCAAATCATGAATTTGAAGAAATTGAAATTAATGTTCTAAAAAATAAAATAAATAAAAAAAATAATTTATTTGAATTAAAAATTAAAAAAATTTAAATAAAAGAATAAATTTCTTAATAAAGAATTAAAAATTCATAATTTATTAAATAAATATTATTTATAATATATAAATATAATATATATATATATATATATATATTTTAGTGTAAGATGCACAATAATTTTTGATATTATTAGTTATAGTTTAATTCTATAAAATATAATAAAGGTAGAAGTTACTACATAATTTATTCTATCAGAATACTCCTTTTATCAGGCACTTTATTTAAAAAAAAGGGATTTCCTTTATATTTGAGGTATGAACCCAAAAGCTTAATTTAGCTTATTTTTAATTATTATTTAATGTAAAAAATATTTAAAACGGTCTAATAAATAAATTAAGGTAATTTAAATTATTTAATTTATTATAAATATATATATATATATAAAATTTAAATAAATATAATTATATTAATATAATAATTTAAATGTAAAAGAATTAAAGTTATTAATTTAAATTTATTATTATTTAAATTAATATATATTGATTTATTATTAAATTTTTTTTTTTAATATTGATATTATAAAGAAAAAAAGAAAGAAATTATTTAAAATTTAATAATTTCTAATAAATATTTTAATATACAGTTTAATAATTAAATTAAATTATTTAATGTATATAAATATATATATATATATATAAAATTTAAATAAATATAATTATATTAATATAATAATTTAAATGTAAAAGAATTAAAGTTATTAATTTAAATTTATTATTATTTAAATTAATATATATTGATTTATTATTAAATTTTTTTTTTTAATATTGATATTATAAAGAAAAAAAAAAAGAAATTATTTAAAATTTAATAATTTCTAATAAATATTTTAATATACAATTTAATAATTAAATTAAATTATTTAATGTATATAAATATATATATATATATAAAATTTAAATAAATATAATTATATTAATATAATAATTTAAATGTAAAAGAATTAAAGTTATTAATTTAAATTTATTATTATTTAAATTAATATATATTGATTTATTATTAAATTTTTTCTTTTAATATTGATATTATAAAGAAAAAAAGAAAGAAATTATTTAAAATTTAATAATTTCTAATAAATATTTTAATATAAAATTTAATAATTAAATTAAATTATTTAATGTATATAAATATATATATATATATAAAATTTAAATAAATATAATTATATTAATATAATAATTTAAATGTAAAAGAATTAAAGTTATTAATTTAAATTTATTATTATTTAAATTAATATATATTGATTTATTATTAAATTTTTTCTTTTAATATTGATATTATAAAGAAAAAAAGAAAGAAATTATTTAAAATTTAATAATTTCTAATAAATATTTTAATATAAAAAAAAAAAAAAAAAAATCTATGTAAAAAAAGTTATCATTAAAATAAATTTTTTATGGTTTATAAATTTATTTTAATGCTTATTTTACATATAAATTTTAGTGTTAATTTTTGATTATTTTAATAATAATTAAATTAATAAGTAGTAATTAATATTAAAAATTTAAGAAATTATGATTTAGTAATTTAATAATTAATAACAAATTTTGTGCCAGCAGTTGCGGTTAAACAAAAGTTAAATTAAATTTTATTAGTAATTAATTAATATTTATAATATTATATTTGAAATTTTAAATTATTAAGTGAAATTTTAATTTAATTAAAATTTATATAATTAATTATGATTTAATAAATTTTATTATAAACTAGGATTAGATACCCTATTATTAAAAATTTAAATTAAAATACTAAAATAGTATATAATTATTTATTGAAACTTAAATAATTTGGCGGTATTTTAGTTCATTTAGAGGAATCTGTTTAATAATTGATAATCCACGAATAAATTTACTTAATAATTGAAATTTGTATATCGTTGTTATAAAAATATTTTTTAATAAGAATAATATTTTAAAATTAATAAAAAAAATTTAAATCAGATCAAGATGCAGTTTATAATTAAGAATATAATGGATTACAATAAATTTATTTAAATGAATATTAATTTTTAAAAATTAATTGAAATTGGATTTAAATGTAATTTTATTTAATTTATTAAAATGATTAAAAATTAAAATATGTACATATTGCCCGTCACTTTCATTAATAAATTGAAATAAGTCGTAACAAAGTAGAGGTACTGGAAAGTGCCTCTAGAAAGAACAAATTAGAGCTTGATAAAAGTATTTCATTTACATTGAAAAGATATTAAATATTATATAATTAATTTGAAAATAAACAATTAATAAATAAAATAAATAATAAAAAAATTTTTAATAAAAAAATTATTATAATTGGGGGGTTATAGTAATTAATAAAAAAAAAATTTAATGATTTATAGTCTATTAGTATTGTAAAAGAATTTTAAAATATAATGAAAATAATTTTATGTAAAAGTAATTTTAATTTAATGTATCTTGTGTATCAGAGTTTATTAATTATATTTTTTAAATAAAAGTTTCTCGAATTTAAAAGAGATAATTAATTAATAAAGTTATTGTAATATAAATATTTTATATAATTAATTTGAAATGAAATGTTAATCGTTTTTAAATATATCTAGTTTTTCTAGAAAAAAATTTAATTTTTAATTAGTAAAAAAAAAAAATTAATTAATTAATTTTTTTTTTTACTAATTAAATAATTTAAGGGATAAGCTTTAAAAATTAAATTTTTATAATAATAATAAATTATATTTTAAAATTTTTATAATTTATATTGTTAAAAAATTATAATTTATTATAAATAATTTTATTAAAAATAAAATTTAATAATTATTTAAATTTTTATAGAAAATTAATTTTTAATAAATTAAAATTATATATAATGATAAAATTAGTAAATAATTATAATAAATAAATAATAAATTAATTATTAAAAATTAAATAAAAGGAATTCGGCAAATAATAAAATTTATATTCACTTGTTTATCAAAAACATGTCTTTTTGATTAATAATTTAAAGTCTAATCTGCCCACTGATAATATATTAAAGGGCTGCAGTATTTTGACTGTACAAAGGTAGCATAATCATTAGTCTCTTAATTGGTGACTTGTATGAAAGATTGGATGAAATATAAGCTGTCTCTTATTTATATTATTGAATTTAATTTTTTATTTAAAAAGTTAAAATATATTAAAAAGACGAGAAGACCCTATAGAGTTTTATAATTAATTTTATTGAAATAAATTATAAATATTAATTTAAAATTTAATTAATTATTTTATTGGGGTGATAAAAAAATATATTTAACTTTTTTTTTAATTTAACATTAATAATTGAATATAATGATCCATATTTTATGATTATAAGAAAAAATTACCTTAGGGATAACAGCGTAATTTTTTTTTTTAGTTCAAATAAGAAAAAAAGTTTGCGACCTCGATGTTGGATTAAGATAAAATTTAAATGCAGAAGTTTAAAATTTTTGATCTGTTCGATCATTAAAATCTTACATGATCTGAGTTCAAACCGGTGTGAGCCAGGTTGGTTTCTATCTTTTAATAAATAAAATATTTTAGTACGAAAGGATTAAATATTTAAATTAAATTTATTTATATTGAATATTAATAATAAGTTATATATATATATATATATATATATATATAACTATTTTGGCAGAAAAAATGTATTGATTTTAGAAATCATAAATATATAATTAATTTATATATATAGTATATGTTAATTAAAGATATTAATTTAATTTTTTTAGGTATTATTATTATATTTATTGGGGTATTAATTGGGGTTGCTTTTTTAACTTTGTTAGAACGTAAAGTTCTAGGTTATATTCAGATTCGTAAAGGTCCTAATAAATTAGGTTTAATTGGTTTATTACAGCCTTTTTCTGATGCAATTAAGTTATTTACAAAAGAACAAACTTATCCTTTTTTATCTAATTATTTAATTTATTATTTTTCTCCTGTTATTAGTTTTATTATATCTTTATTAATTTGAACTTTAATTCCTTATTATTTTAATATAATTAGTTTTAATTTAGGGATATTATTTTTTTTTTCTTGTATTAGTGTTGGAGTTTATACAGTTATAATTGCTGGGTGATCTTCAAATTCTAATTATGCCTTATTGGGGGGTTTACGGGCAGTAGCTCAAACTATTTCTTATGAAGTTAGATTATCTTTAATTTTTATATCTAGAATTTTAATAATTATAGATTTTAATTTTATAATATTTTATAATTATCAAAAATATATTTGATTTATTTTTTTAATATTTCCTTTATCAATTAGTTTACTATCTTCAATGATGGCAGAAACTAATCGAACTCCTTTTGATTTTGCTGAAGGTGAAAGAGAGTTAGTGTCTGGATTTAATATTGAATATAGAAGAGGGGGATTTGCTTTAATTTTTTTAGCTGAATATTCTATAATTTTATTAATAAGATTAATTTATGTTATAATTTATATAGGAGGTTATGATTTAAATTTAATATTTTATTTAAAGTTATTATTAATTTCATTTTTTTTTATTTGAGTTCGTGGTACTTTACCTCGATATCGTTATGATAAATTAATATATTTAGCTTGAAAAAATTATTTACCTATTTCTTTAAATTTTTTATTATTTTTTATTGGGTTAAAAATTTTTTTTTATAACTATTTTTAGTATAAATTAATAGAATATTAATTCTTTCTTAAGTTTTCAAAACAAATGCTTTAACAAGCTCATTAATTAGTTAATTAAATAATAGATTATCTCAGTATTTATTTATTATAGGATTAATAATAAAATAAGAAAAATATATAATAGTTAGTATTTGTCCTGTTAATACATAAGGAGTTTCTACTGGCCGAGCTCCAATTCAGGTTAATAAAATAATAGTTGTAATTAAAAATCAAAATATAATTTGATTAATAGGATAAAATTGTATACCTTGAATTTTTTTATTAAATGTTATAGGTAGGATGATTAAAATTAAAATAGATCTAATTAATGCAATAACTCCTCCTAATTTATTAGGAATTGATCGTAAAATAGCATATGCAAATAAAAAATATCATTCTGGTTGAATATGAATTGGTGTAATTAAAGGATTAGCAGGAATGAAATTATCAGGATCTCCTAATATGTATGGATTTGTTAAAGTTAAAATAATTAAAATTATTAATAAAATAATGAATCCGATTAAATCTTTAAATGTAAAAAAAGGATGAAAGGGGATTTTTTCTAAATTTCTATTTAGTCCTAAAGGATTATTAGATCCAGTTTGATGTAAAAATAATAGGTGGATTATTGTTATTATTATAATAATAAATGGTAAAAGAAAATGGAATGTATAAAATCGAGTTAAAGTAGCATTATCAATGGCAAATCCTCCTCAAATTCAATTAACAAGTATTGTTCCTAAGTATGGGATAGCAGATAATAAATTTGTAATAACAGTAGCTCCTCAGAATGATATTTGTCCTCAAGGGAGAACATAACCTATAAAAGCTGTTGCTATTAATAAAAATAAAATAATTACTCCTACTATTCATGTATATTTTAAATTATATGATTCATAATAAATTCCTCGTCCAATATGTAAATAAATACAAATAAAAAATAGTGATGCTCCATTTGCATGTATAGTTCGAATTAATCAACCATAATTTACATTTCGACAGATATAATTAACACTATAAAATGCTAAATCAATATTAGCTGTATAATATATAGTTAGAAATAATCCTGTAATAATTTGAATTATTAAACATAAAGCAAGTAATGATCCAAAGTTTCATCAGATTCTAATATTAGAGGGAGTAGGAAGATCAACTAATGAATTATTGATAATTTTTAAAATAGGATGTCTATTTCGGAGAGGTTTGAATTGATTTATCATTAAATTTAATTTCTGGATCGTAAAGGGCCAAAGAAAATATTAGTAATTTTTACTACTGCAATTAATGTAATAAATAAATAAATAATTATTATTATTATTAAAAAAAATGTTTGATTATTATATAATTTATTTAAGTTAATATTATTTTCTTTATTAATAAATATTAAATTAAAAAAGTTATCTATATCTGAATTAATATTTAAATTTATTCATTTTAAATTAAATATATTTTTAAATTCAATTAATAATCTAAAAAAAATTAATATTATAAATAATATTTTTAAATTAAATTTTATTTTAAAAATTTCATTAGATGCAATTCTTGAAACATAAATAAATATAACTAATAATCCTCCTAAAAAAGTTAAAAATAAAATATAAGAGAATCAGTAAGTTTTAATTATTATTCCTGATAATAAACAAATTAATATTGTTTGAATTAAGATTATTAATCCTATTGATAGTGGATGGGTTAAAAAAAATATAATTAATGAAATAAAAATTAATATAATAGATAAAAATATTTTTATAATTTCAAAGAATAGTTTAATAAAAATAATAATTTTGGAGATTATTGATAAAGAAATATCTTTTTCTTTGATATTTTTAAAGAAATTTCTTAATTTTGATTTACAAGACCAATGTTTTTTTTAAACTATAAAAACATTAATGATAATTATAAATATGTGAATTATTTTTATTTTTATATTTATAATAGGAAATATAATTTTTGTATCTAAACATAAGCATTTATTAATTGTTTTATTAAGTTTAGAGTTTATTATTTTAAGAATTTTTTTTTTTATATTAATATTTTTTATAATAATTGAATATGATCTCTATATATTAATAGTTTTTTTAGTATTTTCAGTTTGTGAGGGGGCTTTAGGATTATCTATTTTAATTTCAATAATTCGAACTCATGGTAATGATTATTTTCAAAGATTTAATTTATTATAATGATAAAATTTTTAATAATAATAATTTTTATAATTCCTTTAACTTTTTTAAAAAATATATTTTGAATGGTTCAAATAATATTAATATTAATAATATCAATATTTATAAATTTAAGAATTAATATTAATGAATTTTCTAATTTAAGATATATATATGGATGTGATTTAATATCTTTCGGTTTAATTTTATTAAGAATTTGAATTTGTATGTTAATAATTATAGCTAGAGAAAATTTATTTAAAATAAATTTTTATGTTAATTTTTTTTTATTTAATGTAATTTTTTTATTAATTATATTATATATAACTTTTAGTGTGATAAATTTATTTTTATTTTATTTATTTTTTGAGGCTAGATTAATTCCTACTTTAATATTAATTATTGGTTGGGGGTATCAACCAGAACGAATTCAAGCAGGGATATATTTATTATTTTATACTTTATTTGCTTCGTTACCATTATTAATAGGAATTTTTTATATTTTTATAAATCAAAATTATATTATAATTTATTTTATAAAATTTTTAAATTTAAATTTTTATTTATTATATTTTTCAATGATTATAGCTTTTTTAGTTAAAATACCAATATATTTTGTTCATTTATGGTTACCTAAGGCTCATGTTGAGGCTCCAGTTTCTGGATCTATAATTTTAGCTGGGATTATATTAAAATTAGGAGGTTATGGGCTATTACGATTAATAATTTGTATTCAGGAAATAAGTTTAAAAATAAATTTTATTTGGGTAGTTATTAGATTATTAGGGGGATTTTATATTAGTTTAAAATGTTTTTGTCAAGTTGATATAAAATCTTTAATTGCTTATTCATCAGTTTCACATATAAGACTTGTAATTAGAGGAGTTATAACTCTTAATAATTGAGGTTTTATTGGGGCCTATATTATAATAATTGGTCATGGATTGTGTTCTTCAGGAATATTTTGTTTAGCTAATATTAATTATGAACGTATTCATAGACGAAGTTTATTTATTAATAAAGGTATAATAAATTTTATGCCTTCTATAAGTTTATGATGATTTTTAATAATAAGTTCTAATATAGCAGCCCCTCCTTCACTTAATTTATTAGGGGAAATTAGCTTAATTAATAGAATATTAAGTTGATCTTGGATTTCTATGATTATATTAATAATAATTTCATTTTTTAGAGCTGGATATAGATTATATTTATATTCTTATGTTCAACATGGAAAATTTTATATAGGATTATATAGATATTATAGAGGAGTTTCTCGGGAATATTTATTATTGTTGTTACATTGGTTACCTTTAAATATTTTTATTTTAAAAATTGATTATAGAATAATTTGATTTTATTTAAATAATTTAATTAAAAATATTGATTTGTGGAATCAAAAATATGATAAAATCATTTTAAATTATAAATAATCAAAAATATTGTATTTGTTATATATCTTTTTTTTTTTTATTTTTTTTTATGTTAATAAATTTTTTTTTTTTTATTTATTTTATTATAAATAATATTGTTTTGTTTTTAGAGTGAGAAATTATTTCTTTAAATTCTACTTCTATTGTTATGTCTATTTTATTAGATTGAATATCTTTATTATTTATAATATTTGTTTCTTTAATTTCTTCAGTTGTTATTTATTATAGAAAAAGATATATAAATTCTGAATTAAATTTAAGTCGTTTTATTATTTTAGTTCTTTTATTTGTATTTTCTATAATTATACTAATTATTAGTCCTAATATTATTAGAATTTTATTAGGTTGAGATGGTTTAGGTTTAGTTTCTTATTGTTTAGTTATTTATTATCAAAATTTAAAGTCTTATAATGCAGGTATATTAACTGCTTTATCAAATCGTATTGGCGATGTTTTTATTTTGATAGTAATTTCTTGAATAATAAATTATGGTAGTTGAAATTATATTTTTTATTTAAATTTTATAAAAAATGATTTAATAATAATAATTATTGGGATAATGATTATTATAGCTGCTATAACAAAAAGAGCTCAAATTCCTTTTAGTTCTTGATTACCGGCTGCTATAGCAGCTCCTACTCCTGTTTCAGCTTTAGTTCATTCTTCTACTTTAGTAACTGCAGGTGTTTATTTATTAATTCGGTTTAATATATTATTATTAAATACTAATTTTATATTATTTTTATTATTAATATCTGGATTAACTATATTTATGGCTGGTATTTCTGCTAATTATGAGTTTGACTTAAAAAAAATTATTGCTTTATCTACTTTAAGACAATTAGGGTTAATAATAAGAATTTTAAGAATAGGATTTCCTGATTTAGCTTTTTTTCATTTATTAACTCATGCTATATTTAAAGCTTTATTATTTATATGTGCAGGAATAATTATTCATATAATAAATGATATTCAAGATATTCGTTATATGGGAGGTATTAGAATATATATTCCCTATACTTCTTTATGTATAAATATTTCTAATATAGCTTTATGTGGGATTCCATTTTTAGCTGGATTTTATTCTAAAGATTTAATTTTAGAAATGGTTAGATTTAGAAATTTAAATTTAATAATTTTTTTATTGTATTATTTTTCAACTGGTTTAACTGTTTATTATACTTTACGGTTATTAATATATTTAATATTAAATGATTATAATTTATTGTCAATTTATAATTTATATGATGAAGATTATATTATATTGAAAAGAATATTTATTTTATTATTTATGAGAATTTTAAGAGGTAGAATATTAAGATGAATAATTTTTTCTTACCCTTATATAATTTATTTACCTTTTAATTTAAAAATGATAGTAATTTATATTAGATTATTAGGTGGATTTATAGGTTATTTAGTTAGAAATATGACTATTTATTCTATTAATAAGTTTATTATATTTTATAATTTAAGAAATTTTTTATGTTTAATATGATTTTTACCAAATTTATCTACTTATGGTCTAAATTATTATTTTTTAACTTTTAGTCAAACCCTATTAATGAAAATTGATTTTGGTTGAAGAGAATTATATAGAGGTCAAGGAATAATTAATATTATGAAAAATTATTCTATTTTATTTAATATATTTCAAATAAATAATTTTAAAATTTATTTATTTAGATTTATTTTATGGATAATAATATATTTATTAATTATTTTATTATTTT